>SDGA01000082.1:0-204337 GCA_006232345.1 Galdieria phlegrea | reverse complement strand
ATTAACACGATTTTCTTTTACATTAATTAAACAATGAACTTTTACTTATCTTTCAAGAATAAGCTCACTTTTAAACATTCATTACTTTTTTCTTTTATTGTAATTAAATTTTTTTTCAAGTCAATCTTTGTATTTATTTTTCCCAAAAAATTATTTTATTTATAAATTTCTTTGTTTATTTTTTTTTTTAATGTTCGTTATTTTTTTTTTATTTTGTTTTATTTTTAATTTTTATGTTATTGTTTTGTAATTCTGCGATTTTTAATTTTATTTTATCTTTATATTTTTTTTTTGTAATATCAACAGTGTTGTTATTGCATTTTTAATGTGGCTTGTTATTTTTATCTAAAACTCGTCATTCTTTATGCTCATTTTTATTTTGTTTATTTGAGTCACTTTCGTTGAGCTTTTTGAATAAATGAACATTAACTTTTTTGTTCTTATTTCTTACGTGTCTTTATTTATCGCGTATGTTTTCTACTGATTTTTTATGAAACCAATTATTTTGGAAACAGTATCTTTGTGCTCTAATATCAGTTTTTCATGTGACGACTTTTCATTTTTCAGTACGATTTTTTTTACACTTGTACATTTTACGTCGAAACTGTATTGTTATTTAGGATCATCGATTAATGTTGGTGTTTTGATGTAACATAGTAAAATGTTTGTATAAATGCAGAAAAATTACCACTACAGAGAAGCTGCATTGCTGGTAGTACCCAGGCAAGTTAATTAAAACGACACAGTTTCTGAAGTTAAGTATCGTTGGACACCTACAGTATTTTTTGTCATTTTTTTTTTCAAGGTCATTTGCAAAATTGTGTATTAGAATAACGTAATATTAATATATACAAATTTTGCGTCTATTGGTTAACCATGGTGATTATGGATGTAATCTTCTTAACACTCAAGGTTCATTATATTGTATTGAAGATAGTTCCATTTTAATCCATTTAGAAACTGTAAAAAACTGACACGTTCTGAATCCTTAGCACACATTAGATATATGTGTGTTGCAACAGAAATCAATCGAGTTATGAGTAACATGTTTGCAAGGCTACTTTGCTACAGTCGCATTTCATTCTTGCAACCAACTACTCAAGTTTTCTTTTGCTGATATTACCCTTAAAACAACCAAAGCATGCGGTGTCAAACCAAATGAAATATTTATCCTATAGCTTAACGATCTGTCTTGTTTGAACGCTCAGGAACAGTGTCAACTTTATGCAGTTATCAGTCATGTTATAATAATAGCATTTAAAGCTTGGTTCTAGAAGACCAATGTACAAGTCGCTCATTACCAGTCAAATGTATGGCTAATGTGAATTGTTTGAATTTTTAGCAAAAAGAACAAGCAAGTTTCCAACGACGAAATAAAGGCTTCTACCTTGGAAAGTTATTTCTTACTGACCAACATTGTAACCAGTACCCAACCTAATAGTTTTTTGAGGCAACTTGTGTCAAAAAGAGAAATAATTTTCCCTAACATCCGTCTCAGCTCAACTAAGTGACAAAAAGTAATTCAACAATGAGAAATAAGTGTGCTGGAACCTTTCGGTATCGTTTGTCAGCATGCGATATGGTTACACAAATAATAAATTCCAAAACCTATATTTTAGGATGATAAACCACCAATACCATCGAAGTGCTCTTATATGGTTGCATCTTCTACTGTAATATCATTTGAGACGTTCGTTTCTCTCTCTATGCTTAATTGAGTTGATTACCTTTAAAAGTGTCCTTGTAGTGTAGTTTCACACATGCTTTCTATACATGTTTCTTACTGTGACTAGTCTCAATTCTGCAATTGAAGTTCAGGAACACAATGTTTTTCATATTTGAGCGTGCGGTACATCTGTTAATACCAACCACAACTAACAATATGGTGAGAAAATGTTGTTGATATCTACACAAATAGTAGTAGCATGTAGCTTGAGTATTGAAGAAAGTTACAATAGGCTAAAGGCATAATTTGTTGCCATGTTCACAATGAATGCAGTTTCACCGTACCCAGTCTACTGTTAGCTATTCTTACTTGTCTACAGCGTCTCCATTAAATATTTGATTTCTCTATGCCTTTTGAAAGATATTTGATTACAATAAGGTAATATTAATATATACTAGTATTATGTGAATTTGAAAAAGATGGTTACAGATGTAACTATTTTTAGTAACATTGAAGTTAGGATTCTCGTAATATAGAGGGTTCCTTTCTGACTCCATATAAACACTGGTAGCAAAATGAAACATTCTAGAAGTCTAAGCGTACACCAGATATATACACTTTGCAACAGAACTCGATGATATTCTGACTTGTTGTTTGAAGGCTACTTTGCTATAATCGCAGTTCATCCTTTCAGCAGCTTTTGGAGTACTCCTATGCTATAAATTACTCCAAATCAGTTCAAACCATTTGTCGTAAGACGAAATGAACAATATACCTTATGGTCTGATAACGTCTCTTCTGTCACGTTTGGAAATAATCCTAACTTTTATTTAGTTACATGTTAATGTTATTATATATCCCATTTAAGGCTTGTTTCCGAAAGCAAGTACCGCCTGTTAACTGGCTTCTTCGTTTGCATATTAACAGCTTAGTCATCGTTTATTGATCGAAGCTCTATGTAAATTGTTTAAAGAGCAAGTTACACAAAGGTCAGTAGAAAGAAGTTAATTACTGGATCAAGTTTTTCAATGCTGTAGTCTATTTGCTACCGATTTTCGTTCTTCAATCTACATGATTTTATTATATTTTTTTAATTATACTTTTTATTTTGAGTTCTCCTCTAAACAACAATCAATTCCTATTTATATTTTACTTTGCTCTTACTTGCCTCGTTAGTTTTCTCGCTCAGTTCTATCTGAGTTCTAGTGCTTTGTAAAAAATACTTTTGTTGTGCCGGAACTTTTTTTTTTTCTTATTATGACATTTCTTTCCATGCTATGTCTTCTCGGTTTCGCATTTACGTTATGAGTCCAAACTCTAAAGATATTCATGATTGGTAACCAAGTACGTTAGTCACAACAGCTCAAAGACAGCAAAGTTGATTCATCGATTGCTGTTGACCTTTATGTAAGCAAAGTAACATAGATGTACAGCAATGCAGAAAATTACCCCAAGAAAAAATGCTTCATTCATTGCAATACCACAACAAGTCAACTCACGATAGAGTACTTAACGTTAGATATCTTTGGATACAGACGACCTCTCTATCAAGTTCGTGTTTGTACTGTAATTAGCAAAATAATTTGGATACAACAAGGTAATATTGGTATATACCAAATTTAGGTCTGCTTGTTAACGATTTTCACCAATGGATGTTTCCCTTTGAACAGTAAAGTTACAATACTCGTACTGTAGAGGGTTCCTTTCTTAATCCATATCCACTGATAAAAAATGAAGCGTTATAGAATTCTGAACGCATAACAGACATATACGCTTTGGAACAAGTCTCAAAAAAGTTATGACTTACATGTTTCAAGGATGCTCGGCTATAATCGCATTTCATTTTTTCAAGCCACTACTGAACTGTCCTATGCTATAAATTACTCCAAAACACTCAACCCATATGTTGCGAAATAAATAAAGAATTTATCCTGTGATTTGACAACATGTCTTCTATGGCGATCAGGAACATTGCCAACATTTATCCAGTTATCACATAATGTTGTAATATATTCCAATCTGAAGCTTGTTTCTCCTAAAAAAGATAAATCTCCTACTATCTCCCTTCATGGTGTGCATACTAACAACTTAGTCATCTTTCCATGATAGAAAGTCAATTTATACAGTCAAAGCCCAATGCACCAATCGCTCATTACCAATTTAAGTGTGGGCAAATGTAACTTGATTGATCGTAGCAAACAGAACAAGCAAGTTTTAACGGCGTAATAAAAGCAGATGCCATTAAAAAATTACTGCTCTACTCAGCTAAATTAAAATCAAATACATAACTTAATGTTTTCGCTGCACTTTCTGTCAAGATGAGATGGAATTTTCTTAGCATCATTTTCCGTTCAACATCGATAACAAAAAGATAATTCAACAATCAGATGCGAGGTGCTTGGTCCTTCTGATATCATCCGTCACCATTGAATAAGATTATACTCATAACAAAGCTGCAGAACGTGTTATCTAATGGTAAACTACAAATAGTATACACGCGGTTTTTTGTGGTTGTCTCTACTAGCGTAACATTATGAGACGTTTGTTTTTCTCTGCGCTTCATTGAGCTTTAATAACTGTCAAGGTGACCTTATGGTGTAGTCTGACGACATGCTTTCTCCAATTGTCTCTTACTGCGAACTAGTTTCTATCCTGCAATTTAGGCTCAGATCACAATGTTTTTTCAAATTTGAGCGTGTGGTACTTTTGTTACTACCAACCGCAATCAGCAAAATTATAATTAGAATGTTGTTGATATTTACACAAACATTAGTAGCATATAGTTTTGAGTACTCCGGAAAAAAGTGACAGTAGACTAAAAGCATAGACAATTACCATGTCCAATGAATGCAGGTTACCCGTATCGAGTCCACAGTTACCTGTTTTTACTTGCCTGGAACCTATCATTTCTTGCTATACTTTGACTGAGCTTTAGCATTGGGTAAAGAACATCATTGTGTTGGAGATGGTCCTATGATGCCATGATTTCCCTTTTTATGCAGCCTTCTCGCTTTCTTACTTTCGTATTTTACCTCTAAACTATTATGGTCTTCGAGTTTAATAGTTTGAAGTTGTCTGTTACGACAACATAAAATCAGCACAATTGGTCCGTCGGATGCTGTTCATGTGTGCTCTACCAAACTAGAGGAAATGTTGAGAAATGTTGAAAAGAGATGCAATACAGAAAATGCTGAATTCTTTGCTATAACAGGTATGTTTAGTCTACTTTCAAAATTTTTGCTTAGATATCCTTGGACGCCTACTGTCTCTACACCACCTGTGTGATGTTTTTTTGTCTAGGAAATCATTTCTCTTAGTATAACATAGCAATAATTGGTAGTCGTATTTCGTGTAGTTGCTGACATGGCTTATAGATGAAGCAACCTTGCGAACATTGAAGTTACAATGATTATTTTGTAGAGGTTATCTTGTAGAATCAACATAGGAACTGATGAAAAACAGAAGCATTCTAGAATAATGAGCACATAATAGCTATATAAACTTTGCATCAAGACTCAATAACGTTCTGACTGGTTTAATAAAATTATCCCAAGTCATCCTTTTACCCATGCTCCATGCTGTAAACTACACCAAAACAGTCAATCCATGCATCCCAACGAGAAACAAAGAATTTATCACAAGGTTTAGCAACCTGTCTTCTTTCATGATCAGTAATAATGCTAGGTGTTATCCACCAGCCAGTTAATGTTATCACATATCCCATTCTAATGCTTGTCTCTACTAACAAGAAAATATCTCTTATTAGCTCGACTCTTGGTTTGGATAGTAACAGTTGAGTCATCTTTGGATGATAAGGCGCTTTGCAAACTATTTGAAGAACAATAAAAACGTTGAAAATACAATTCAGAACGTTTAACTAAAATTGACAGTATCCTAATGCTCATAAAACATGTTTCAAATCAATTATGAAGAATAGCAGTCACATTCATGTTTCATGTAGACTCGAATGAATGATACCTCCTATACTAATGCACCTGTCTATTCAATCAACAAGCACTAGTGTTTCAAACAATCGAACATTCAAATCAATCCTGAAGACACTTAAAATAGTCTTACAATAATGTAGCAAGGCTTTTTTCTTTGTATACTACGCCTTTTACGCCACTCGCTTAATGACCAACGCCTTTATGACTTTAAAGCCTACTTCCTGAACAAAATTCATAGTGCAGAGTAAAGGCAGCCACTAGTAATATTCCTTTGACGTTGTACATCAACAAGTAAATTAACAGTAAAGAAGCTCTCATTGTATTGCTTGACGATCTATATAACGCACGACAGAGTCATCAGAATATATTAAGGCAACTGACCATTCACAGTTACATGTGCTTATATTTACTAGATAAGTCTTCTTATTCGTTCTTTCCAATGTCTCTAGTTTTCTCCTTGGATGTTATATCCATAAGAGTATCAAACTTATACACCGAAAGCTACCAGCCACTAGTATGAAATGCCGGTGACAAAAGCAACGAAAGCAATGTGTGAGTAATTTAGTTGATAACCCTATGGTGATTCTGAGTGTTTAATATACACTGATCACCAAGTCTTCAGTTTGACTTGATCACAGCTACATAGAAAATCCACTAGCCTTTCGATCAATAACAGTAGCGGTTGAATGGAATGGAGTCGCGTAACATGACAACTCAAGCCATATATAAAGTTGACTCATGAAGCAGTTATTTCTGAATACGACATACGATATAGGTAGAAGGGTATTTCAAACAATCAAGACAAAATGCAGTTCAATGAACAATTGAGAACTCACTGGACTGGTCCATCAATGCAGTCTCAAGCTCATATTCTACGGAAACTCCATATCGCGTTTTAATCTGCAATTAACTTATGCGTTGAAATAGTATTATTGAACACAAAAGAAAGGCTCGTCGAGAGTTCTGCATTTTACACTATAAACTGTCTACACGAGTCTTTCTACCATGTTGTGTTGCATTACTTTTTTTAAGCGCTTCCAAGCTGCCGACTTTCTTATGAAACTATACTTTTATATCAGTAACATTTTCGTCATACACCAGTCGTTTCTAAATAGTAAACAGTTGAAAGGGTGACAGTGCCATGTACAAGGTTTTGCACACCAATATGTATGGAGTTGACAATGAGCAGACAGCAACAAGGTGATACGTCTGATTCCATCCCATTGGTGAAGTTTAGTTTGTATACAACTTGGAGACGATCAAAAGTGTATTACAAAAAATCACAGCTTAATACAAAAGGAAAAGAAGTTGCCTAAATAGTACACAAAAAAATGACTCTTATCAAAAGATAATCCTATATTGGACATCTCTGACAAGGTAAATCACCATTGGATTCTTCTAATTATATTCTTCTCTTGTTCAATTATCCAAAGGTCTTTTAGTAGGATCACCAAGTTACTCAAACACTACAGACTCCTACAGAAACATAATATAAACAATTATGGATGTCTTGTTGCACATACGAATAAAAACAATAAAACATTTTGCTATCAAGGTTCAGTACATGTTGGCGAACGTTGCTTCCTCAACAGTTGCATTTGGGAAGAGTGTGTCAATTAACCTTTGAAAGCACCTAGTGGTTGACACGATATACACAACTTTCAAAAATAAACCAACGACTCCTTTATAGAACTATATGATCAAGTCAAGAAATAAAGTTCCAAACAAATACTAACCAATTTCAATTCTGCTCTCGTATCAACGCTGTTGTAAGGACTGATAAAATTGTTTAGCTTTCGTCCGCAACTTGTATAACTTCTACTGTTATATAAGTAAAACAAGGTCGACATTCTGTTTCTCAAGTAGATTATATTTCTGAAGGTCACGACTGACACTCCCTTTTCCTTCAACCCCGAGTGTCTGTCATAAAACTTAATAAACCAGTATAAACTGCAGTCAAAGCAAGGTTGGTTTCAATGCAGAAGCCAAAGTCATATGATACATATGCTATTATTCAAACTACTAGCTCTTCTTCATGAGCAGTAATAAACAGTTATGTTGATATATCGCTTCTTACGGTTCAACTCCACTTGCTCAAGGTCCGTTTTCCGGCAATGTGAACCCTTCAACTTGTTTCGTTTGTTCTCACCTTCTTCCAAAGAGCTATCTTCGAACAGGTTCTTTTTGGTTTCCTGTCAACAGGCAAGCTGCAAAAAGCTTCGTCAAACTTTTTTAAGTGACTCTGCAACTATCGGTTCGCACCATGTTGCCATTCCTAGTTGACGACAGGTGACACGATCTAGCCTTTTCATATACGGACAACTTTCGTTCTTTCTATGCCTTTGTTAGTTAACTCCCTCACGTCTGAATTCTGTCCTTTTCAATGTTCATTCTTGACTCTTGTCCTTCGTTAAACCTTTAAACTCTATTACTCAAAGTAAACCCTCCAGAGTGCTCTTCAACTTTACCTAGTTATTCTCCGGTTCATTATTGTGTTAAAACTGAGTAAACGTTTGAGTTCTCTTTTTCTTCGAGTGGTGGACTACTCCACACCCTTGTGCCTTTCCAAAACTTTTGGCTCTAAATTGGACCCGTCCTTGTTACGGCTCGGTAAAATTGCAGCCGTTCAATGGGATAAAGACAATCGTGTTAGAAGTGTGTGTTCTGTTGACTAGTCATTACAAACTGGTGATTTTAATAATAAAAGTTCATATGCTATTCTTGGAGTACATTGTTCAAAAGTCATACCCTTCGAGCTGATTATACAAGTTGACAAATCATTGTCAAATCTTTTCAATTTCACCAATAATATTGAGTAATCTCCTAGCAAAGTTGATTCAATTGACATAAAGTAAATAACATAAGGAAGAGAAGGGACATAAAAACAAAGGCAAATCAGAAAAAACCTCAGTTGGCTGGTTTATTGTAAAGAATTTTGGACGAAGATTTTACTATTGTTTTAGACAATGACACCAACAGTCGAATCATAGACTTTCAATTGTTAGATACTCATGGTGTTGATTGTCGAGAGCACGTGTCCATTGTTTATGTTACACCGTTACCATATGAAAAGGCAAAAGGTGTTTCTTCGGTTCCGAAGTATGTGGAATTTCTTTGTCGAGAAGGATTTCCCGAAAACTTTCAAAGTTTCTTATCTACAGATGACTGAGATACTGGAAAGAAGATATTTTTAGATGACTATTCAGATGATTGTTTATGACAAGATGGGATATTTTCTGTTATTCAATGCCATATGGCTATCGTGCTGATTACTGATATAGAGATAAAGACTGGCAAGTCCTTTCAGTTTTCACTTGAATGTTATTATGAAAGAATGTTCAAACAGTCCGACTTGAGCATCATAATATTCGTTTTTCACTGTCGAATGTCTGTTCCTTTGAATAGATCTTTTATTCAGACCACTATTATTTTCCAAAATGTCAGTTCTCTTCGAACTAGAAATTTCAGATTAGAAATATTGTCTGAGTATCTTAAACAATCGCCTATTTTCAAGATGCCTCAAATTCAGGAAATTTTGCAGACAAGGAAAAGTATATCACAAACGAATTGCAACCGAGTAGTCCTTCTGTCCCAGTGGGTTTATCGAATATCTTTCTTTATAGAGTATCAGTCTTCTCGAGCTTGGTTATTTTTATACACTGAAATAATTCAATTTGGAATGAACCTTGGATATAGTTGACATTGTATAACAAGGCAAAAATTACTATAAAGTTATTTGAATATGACACTATGAAATGACAAATATCAAGGTATAATCGTGAATATTAACATCACCGTTGACAAAGAAACGTTACCATTAAGTTCTTCTTATTTATTCTTTGAGTACTCAATTAGCCAACCAATATACTAAGGGCTCATCAGATTGATTAAACAACCCACGCTGCTACATCACCATAATATAAACAAGTGTGAATGTCTTGTTGCATATACAAATAAAGACAACAGGACTTTTGCCAAATGCGGAAACGTTGGGGATGAATGCTTCCTCAATAGAAGCATTTATTCAACCATATCAACCAATCTTTTAACGCATATAGTCAATGTTGACATGTTAGACATAACTATAAGATATAAGCCAAAGCCTCTTCTCTAAATTTATAAGATCTAATAAAGAAATGATATTTCATCAAAAAGTTCTGTAAGGCTCGCCTACATTGGATAACTGTTATCACTCAATTACTACAACTTTGATTGTCATATACATAAAACAATGTTAGTGTGGTTTACTCTCCCAACTCCGAAATTTCAGCCCTTTACAATTGAAGAGGGAGGGCCTTGCCTTTTGCATCGAGTGCTGAGTCTCTTGACTATTTATTAGAATCTGGTGGCTTGAATAATAATGACCCATCTGTTGTTTTTGAAATCTAGTATTCAAAAGTTGTACCTTCAAACCGAGTATACAAAATGACAATTCAGTACCAAATCATTTCAGTTTTCAACAATAATATTGAGTAATTGTGTACCTGATTCTTTATATCAGAAAAATTTGAATCCGACAAACATTCAAAATAAACATCAAAAAAAAGTAATTTTACTTTACTTGTGGCCAATAACAGGCACAAACTTGATGTTTATACACAAAGTGGTTGGTTAGTCCATTGAATATACGCACCCTCTGTCATATAACGTCAACATTGAAGAGGAAAAAAAGGTTGAATAGTGTTGAGTGTATGATTGATGGCTCCATAAAAAGTACTCTTACAAACACTCTTTATCCATAGTGAGTGAATGTATCGTGTCTGCACCGTCAAGATGATTGTGTCTTTGAAAACGCAATCAACGGCACCTTGGGATCGGCAGTATCATGATCTTCATAAAGCACGAAAAGTCCTTCAATCGATGGCGTCAGATGTTACTTGTTTAATTTCCAATGCTGTTTAAAAGTCAAAACAACTTGAGTACACCAAGAGTATCACTTGAGTTTCCAAATTTCTTTCCAGTGCTAAATACAAGTGTGAAGGACAAGTCACAATATTCGAGCAGTATATTGTTTCCATACTTGTACAAGCATTGATGAAACAAAATAACCTCTAAAGTTTTACAAGCAAACCTTGTTAAACAGGTATAGATACCAAAACCAAAATCTCAATGATATCGTTCTCATCACATCTTGCCCAAACAAAATGATCTCAAGGGAAAGCACCACCATGGGGCAATTCAGTACATAACAGTAAAAGCATGACTGCTTACCTGCACAACTGTATAGACTGGTAAAAACACAAAACATGATAGGACACTGAAATGAACACTTGCAAGTAGTAGAATACAGATAAAACATAGGCATAATTTCTAGTCGCACCCTCATGGTAAGCAACAGAATAAATAACTCGAGACGAAACCATTGGAAATAACAAGATTGAAAACGTACAAGGATATTACATTCAAAAAAAACGATCCAAATATTTTCCAAAGCATGCAAACATTTGCAATCAAGACATGATTTTTCAAATTTACATAGGCAGCACTATCATCGAGTGTCTACATACACCCACACTTTCCTGCCCAAATACGACGAGGGAAAAGCATCATGGGCACCAAGACCTATAAACGAACACTGGTATGTCACCACTGTTTGATTTTCCCAACTTGTTAAATAGAGAAAACAGCTTGGAAGCAGCAAAAAACATCAAGTAGGAGAATACGAAAAAGAAAGTGCTGTCTGTTTGCGCACCCTCATGGTACACAGGAAAAGAAAGCAAAGCGATGGAAATGCAAGTACAGAAGGAAGACGACGCAAATATTTTTCAAACTTGAATATGAATGTACATGACAGTCGTGAACATGGAGGACAGAAAGTGAGAGTGAAAAAAGTCATCTCGGCCAATTCCAGTGAATGTGAATGTGGGTAGCCACAGACACAGACAAGGGGAATGAGAATGGCCAGAGAACGAAGTAAAACGTGTACGACTGAGCCAAAAACCTATCTGTCAAAGTTTATCACTCAACAACCATAATATTTGACAAATTAATCAAAACTACTATAAATTATTCCAAAAACACAACTTGAAAATTTTTTCAATTCATCCACTCACTATCATACTGCAACACAAATGTTGTCCTCTAGTTCCGAGAGTCAGTCCACTCACTCCTTTTACGTCCATCAAGGTAGCACACTCTCCTTCTTTTCCTTTAAAACAGTGAGAGAGAGGAAAGGGTTTGTAGAATTGGTAAACTTTAGGGATATATTTAAACGACACACTACAAGATTATGAACCAATGACTGTCGAGTGCTCTTCGGACATAGGATGAATGAGGACAAAGTTAATATTACGCAAAATTTTGTACTCTTTTATCATTTAAAGACATCGAAGACTATTTAACTTGCAATGTAAAATGCAAAGACAAACAAATAGAACAAGTTATGTACAAAGTTATTTCTGTGCTTTCGAAACACTCAAAAATATACTAAATTTGGGAGGTTTTCGGATACACCATAACCTTTTGCTATCTTTGCTTATCATTTTCAAACACAACTCACAATTCTTTTGAGTCGCCAACATGCAATTTTATACAAGCGTTCTTATGTCTTTTGGTTCTTATACTATTGAACCCTGAGCAATGAAACATTGAGTAGTAAATTGATAGATAAGACTTTTCAAACATTACATTAACTATAGTCTTTAAATAAAGCCATAACAGAAATTTCAAAAGTTTCCTAAAGTCTACTACTTGTTGTTCAATATTAAATAACTTGAAACTCCCAACTGAAGCTTTGGATAAACAGATTTGTCGAGCCTAGCAACATGAATATCTTTCGGTTTTCAAGCTACTTGGGAAACTTAATGTATGTAAAATTGTGAACAACTATCATTATAAACATCAAAATGTAATATAAAACTACCTTTGGTTTCATTATTACAATGTCATTCTTCAATATTGACAAATGCTCAGAAGTTGCATTCTTCACCATAAATTGAAATTGGCTGTGCTTTGGAAATTGGCAGGACGACAAGTCGAAGAAGTTGTTGGTGATTTGTGAACTCCAAGCAGACCATGGCTTCCTCCTTTATTCACCTTCCTTTGAGTCATCAACTTTTGTTTCAACGTCATGACCTTAGGCAGGGGTGTTTCAAACAAAAGGCAAGTAAAATGGATAAGAAGAGCCTTTCAAGCTTGTTGACTTTTGTAGGGTATTTTGTTGCGCTGTATGCCCACCTCTGGTAAAGGAATGACAGCAAACGGGAGACTAAATATGAGTCTTTCAGATCATTTGAAAGAGCAGTTACAAGTAAGTAGTTGAACTGTCTTGTTGCAACCAGTTTGAATATTTCAATAGGAAAGTGTAAGAAAAGCAGAAGAAGCAACTAAAAAGTTTGGCAAGGACTCTAAGGAAGCTACAGCAGCTTGGTAAGTTGAACCTCAAAAAGAACAATTCAATATTTATTACTTCCTTCAATAGGAATGCGTAGAAGAACTCAATGCAGAAGCTTCTCACAAACCATCACAAATGAGTAACGACCACTCTTCATGGGTTAATTTTGACCGGTTGACAATGGACTCGCCTCTGTTTTATTGCGACCGGTCTGGCCTAGCTTCTCCCTTGGTCAATCGTCAACAAGCTGTTTTACAAGTATTAGAGGCCTTCTCTGACTCCTACGATAACAGTGACCCAACACCAGGTCTTGCAGCACGTCCCGTCGTTTGCTTTGCTGGCATATGTATGGCGCCGGCAAAACGACCTTTGGCGTTAGGTTCAATGAGTTTCTCGTCATAAACAAAGAATATATCTCGCAAGCAAGATCGGAACAACGTCTTCCAGGTTGTGCAACACCAGAAGAGAGTTTGGATGCACTTTACAACAAGACCTTGTATGTTTACTTGGAGCTTGGGAGGTTCCCTAAAGAAGGACACCGTTTTGAATATGTCTTGTATCAGAAAATTTGTGAAACTGCCTTGTCTGATTTTCCAAATGGTAGTCAGTTGCTATCTGAAGTGCTTCCTCTGGTTCCTCAAGGCCCTTCTCAATGGTTAGCAAAACTTTTTCAAGTTACAAACAAAAGGTTTCTTTTCGTCTGCATTGACGAAATTGGTTTTGTCGGAGACGAAGACTTCTTCCAATTTAAAGATTTGAAGAGTCCTTCTCGTGGCCAATCCTCGTCTAACGTATATCGTTTGTTTTTTCGACTGCTGCGACTTTACTTGTCGAACCTTTGTATTGTGTATTGTAGTTGGAAGATGTGATGCTATTGTGCGTAGACAAGAGGATGCTATGCCATCACGAATTGATTTGAGATTTCTACGACTCGATCCATTTTCAAGTGACATCGTAAAGGATATTGTACAACAGTCAAGATATGGAAAAGAGACTCTCCGAGAAATAATCTTTCCAAAAACACCACAAGGAATTGACTGGTTATCTGAAATAGTATGGGATTATACAGGTGGTGTGCCTATCTATGTCCATTATGTCTTGTCAGAGTTGGCAAAGATGTTTGTATCCAATCCGCAATGGCAGGATCTTTCTAAAGAGGAACTGAGGGAGATGGTGGAAACTATAGAGCCTAGCCGGCACTTTTTGTATCTATTCCTAATATGGGACCAAAAACAGTGGCAGTGTTTTCTTCAATGCTTCTTGCCAGTGTATTAGAAATTCCTCTCCGTCCGGAAGAGACCTATTTTAGAGGTATGAACTTGGGTCTTTACTCAACCTATGCATTGGATATAGCCAATAGTTTTGGTTTTTATTATTCTTATGGGGAGAACCCAAATACCTTCAAATTGGTTTATCCAAAGATTGTTTTGAAGTATCTCGAAAAATATTGTGGCGACATTCCTATGTTTCGTTTTATCTCTCATTTATTTGCATCACTGAGTCTCTACGATAGTGCAGTGTCTCGCGGAATGATATTTGAGACACTCATAGCGATGGCATTGTATCTTCGCTTGTGTTTTTGCCAAACTTTGGGTGACATTAGTATATTTCAGAAAACATTAGTAGAAGATTGTATGATAAAGAATACATATACCAATACGATAGAAGAAGACCCTTCTCTGTTTCTTCCTCCTCCTCCTCAATATGTTGGTTCTTTTAGTGCTTCTGTAGCAGAGGGTAGGAGTAGTACCGGACAGACATTTAACCCAAATGCTTGGAAAGAGTTTTTTGACACTTATTTATCACAGCAAGATGGGATCTTTATTCCATCAACGCAGAATTCTAATGGACCTGACTTGATGTTACGTGTATCAAAACAATCAGCATCTGGAACCAATACACAAGTCTTAACAGATGACGATACCGATAGCATGGAAGAAGTAAATATTTCCAGGAGCAAGTCAACAACGTATCTCATTGGTATTTCGTTAAAGTGTTATGGTACAACAGGAAGAAGAGTCGGTCTTCCTCTTATAAAGGAAGAAACTGAAAAGTTTTTGATTCCAGTAGCGCAACAGCTTGACTTGGCAAGCGATGATATATTTGCTATACAGCTCATCATCAGTACAAATTATACCAACCAAGTCAGTAGACAATTTAGAGATAACCAGAATTGGGTATTAGACAGTGGCATATATAATGAAAATGCCAATAAGGAAATATCTTTTCGTTCATTTTCATCATCACCCCCCGACAGTGCTACCAAAGAGTGGCTAACGATTCCTAATCGTTGTCAACTGGTTGTTTGTTCGACCTCAAATTTAAAAGAATTTTTAGGGTCAGCTGCTTATGACAAATTACAAGATATATTTAGCAAAGTTGCTTCTCATCAAAGAGATACTCAATGGGAAATTGGCTTGTTTACATTGAGTTCGACATTGAGTGTCTGGTCACAAACGATGTTTCGAGATAATTATGCCGAAAACAAGTCATCAGCTGCTAAAGAAGAAAGAAATGTCGTTGCAACGACCGATGCCAAGCAAGTGGAGTATACAAGACAAGCACAAAGTGCAGGTGCATCGAGTTCGATGGATTCTTCATTTGATTTGAGAAGCTTTCTTCTTCGCAAAGTGGGACTTGAAGAGAATCGTGTCAATGAATACATTTCAAAGCTCCCTCCTCTTCCAGTATCGTCACTAAAGTATGCCAGCTTTCAAGATTTAATTGAAATTGGCCTAAAAGAAGAAGACGTTGTTAAAATCATGTTTGCTTTGCGCAAAGTTTCAACAAACCATTAGACATGTTGTGAATCGCATGTATTGGAAATCGTATTCTATCCGGCTTGACACACTCTCATGTTCTGTGCAAGTCAAATTCTATATTTTCATATAAATGAACAAGTTTTCATTTCTCTATATTGTTTGTTTACGTATGCAGTGTCATTTATTTTTCACAAAAGCAGCAAAGGCGTCACAAGTATAGGAATTGAGCCCAACTTGCAACATTTTGATGTCTTCGTCACACAAATTGTGCTTGTGCATCGAGTCTTCAGTACACATTTTGACTCTGTAACTAGCGACAAGAGTAGACGTTTCATTTAGGCTCTTATGGAAACGATAAAACCCTTCAAAAAATGACAGTGTTGGTGCTATTGCAAACTCGTCATCTATAGTAAAGAAAGTTCTCATTCCAACCTTCATAAAAAGAATTCTCTAGTTAAATACTGGAGGATAAACGTAATTGGTTAACTAAAACTTGTTCTAAAGCATCAATATGAGAAATATTGTTAACTTCCAAAGTTTATCTGTAGAAAACCTATTGAATGCCTCACTAGTGAAAAAAGAGACATCTTTGGGCAGTAGTTTTGGAAGTATCGAATAGTCATAGTATTCCACATAGAAACCAAATATGCATTGTGTTTATTACATTGCTATGGACAAGAAAAACTATAAAATCTTCTAGCCTCTAAAGACAATTGGCAAAGTTCAGACCAACTTTTAGCAGAATATGCTAAAGTTCACGAATAAAGTGCATCTCTTTTGGTCTCACTGCAAGAGTCAGTCTTTCGGTTGTGGCAGATGATACAACGTCTGAAGTAAAATAATGTTCCAAGGTCTGCTTCTACAAATTTATATATCTATTATTTGAACTATTATCCAAGGAAAGCAGACTGTTTGAAAGGTTCTTTTTCAATTATCCATAAAATATGCTATTGGGAAGCAAGTCTTGTGTGTGATAAAGTGCAGAGAGAGGAAATCAAATAAACTTGTTTTTAAACAAGAAACAAGCTGTATAAATAAAGGGAATGGTTTGATATAACAAAGCTTTCAAGCAGAATACAGCTTTTGTCTCTTTACATATGTAACTAAATTTTAGTAGAATAAACCTTTACCAAGTGTCCAATTATGTGTTACCATTTCAACTGAAACAAAGAAACCGCATAAGAAGTAGACTATGTTGGTTCTCTCTGCTACTACAGTGATAACATTCCAAAAGTTCTTTTTATGCAAGATTATCTTGGTAACAGTGTTTTAGCGTTGTTGAAAAGAAAGCAGTTGCTTCCAAGTAGTCTTGGTCTTTTTCAAAAGTAGAGTTAGGACTTTTGTAGTAGTTCTGGTGAGCATTCTATAAAATAAAGAAAAGCATGTTTGCCATTCAATCGTTTAGAAGCCTTATGTGGAGAAACATATATAAAGACAATTCTCAAGTTGTTTCCGACCAAGCCAAAATTTTCATTCTTTTGGTCCACTTATGGCATTGCATGGATGTCATTCAACCATCCTCAACAAGACAAAATACAAGCAAACTTCGGTATACGTACTCACACAAAATTCAGAAACTTGGAAAAGTGGACAATTTTAAAAGACCACGTAAAGAGCACGTAATATCATAGTGTATTTGAAACGGTGACAAATTCACCTTGAATCAATCACACTAAAACAGACACGAGTGGAACATTCGCACGTCATTGGTTGCAGATAAAGGCACAAACCTGTTGTTGGAATCGACAATCAAATAATCATCGTCATTCTATATACTCTACACCAATAGGGGTGGACTAGTAGAGCCTTTTGGTCGTGTTCATACTTCAAACATCAGCTTTTATAAAAGGCTTGTACATCACAATGAATAGCATAAATAACAGCCTAAGCCAATAATCTATGACCAACTTAAATACTGTTTCTATTCTAGCGGTTTTTCATATTCCTAGTACGGTAATTGAATAAGCTCGATTTACATTTCTCCTATTCTTAGTGTTTCGAGTCATTTTTCACTATCTTTTCACTGCGTCATAAAAACACTCGATTGGTGCAAAACAATACCATAAAGGCATATTATAATCGAATATACGACATTGTTTTCCTAACAAGTGAAACACAAAGGTTTAGTCAAAGTAAACGAATGAGAAGTATCATCTCAATATCAATATGACAGCCATGAAAAGTAAGTTTAAAACATTAACCAACTACAAATTTGTTGCATAAATCGACTCCAACACGGTTCCAGTTGGGTTTATCAGTCATTGCAAATAAATTATCAGTCGTCCTAAATGCTTCTCCAAGCCCATTCAATATTTCTCTCCCAATAAACATTGCCAAATCATTTTGAGAAAGAATAACAAGTTCACAGTTTGGAGGTACTGTAAAAGTATCCCCAATAAGAGAGCCACTAGAATAACAACGACTCTCATAATTCAACTCGGTTGCCACTGTTGAAGATAATTTTGTGCCAACAATAATAAGCATACAATGAAAAGTTTTCAAAGACTCCGACAGCACTTGATCATGAATTGGAACAAGAAATTTCTCAGCTTCATTAATTAAATCTGACCAATTCAATCCTTTTGACTTCCAACAGCCTTTACAGACAATGCCGACAACAAGAGTCGATGCCAAGTCCAAGCTATGCAATTTGAATAAAATATCAGGGACGAATGTATTTGTTGTAATATATATTTTTTCATATTCCAGTGTTTCAAGAATAATCTGTTTCCACTCATTACTTTCAAAAGAATTACGACTGCGTTTTGATAAAGAGACTATTTCACTATGGTGAATGGACTTCATATAACATATAGATGATTCGGAATCCATTGTACATTTCATTTGTCTCCATATTGGTGATAGCTGAGATAAAAGTTGTCTAAATGGCCCATTTTCAACTTTTGAAGATAGGATCCGATGTAATTGCATGGCAACGAGGCCTTCAAAAAGACGACACTTGGAATCATAAAAATAATCTGCTGGTTCTGTACGAAGTTTTAAGAAGTCTTTCCTAATGGGAAATATTGGACATTTCAAAATAGGAATAAACATCTTTGGAATAAAAACTTCAAAGTATTCCAATCAATCTGACGTCGATAAAATCCCATCTCCGTTGCAACATCAAAGACAGATGCTCTTGAAGGCAAATGGCTGTATGATGCAAAAAGTGTGTGATACAATGCCATTATTAATAAAATATCCAATAAATGTCTTGTATTATCGTCTTTAATAGACCATCCACTATAAAAAGATTGGGTACAAAACTCTTGAAAATCCTCATTTTCCATTAATTCAACACACTTGTCTTTCGACAAGGGTTCTTTTCGACTCTTCACATCATTCAAAAGGAGATTTACTGCACGTGTTAACAAACCAGGAACTCCACCAGTATATTCCAACAATGCATCAGCCAGTTCTTCCACCCTTAACGAAGCGCCACATAAGAATTCACTAACCAGAGGTCTGTTTGGCAATGTTGTAGGACTTTTCTCAAGATGTTCTTTAATACTAGACGAATCCAATGGAGAAAGAGGAATAAACTCTAGTAGCACCCTTGAAACCGAAGTAGCATAGTTTTCAATGCTTAAACCATTACTTTTACCAACAACTAGAAAGAAGAGGTTATCCAGTTCGCATAGTTCTCGAATAACACCAAAAAAGTCGTTGTAGGGCCGAATACCAACAACAGGATGTCTTCTAAAATCAAAATCATCAGCTACATCTTCCAACGCACCTATCTCATCAAAAGCAACGACAAGATATTGACTTGATGGAATGTTTAAGATTGAACGGAGCTTCCGAGCGAGCCTAGAGGAGCTTGTATAACAAGCTTTGAAGGCAGCATCGGGATCCTCTGCTTCTTCTCCTACAGAGTCTGAAGCAGCTCTCATCATCAAATAGTATAGGGCCCATTTGAAGTTTCTATCTTTTGGTGGCACCTGCTCTAGCTTCTGCAAATCTAAATAGAGAAATGCAGCCTCTTTGAGATTTTCTAGAAACGACTTTGACAGGTCGTCGTGAGAATCCTCCAAAGCTTCTTCATTCAACTTTTGTACCAAACTTAGGTAGTTGCGACAGAACGTTGTTTTGCCGCTCCCAAAAAAGTGAGGCGCAAAACATAACGTTAAACGATAGTTGAGGCTCTCTGTTTCTACACGGAGTTGCTTTCGTTTAAAAAACAGTTCATAAAAGTTATTGGTAACCAAACGAACGTCAACTTCACGGTCTACCACAACACTATCATACAGATCATTCAAGGCTGACATGACATCGAATCCAACGACCATGGCGACTGTTGGGTTTCTAAATATTTGTAAAGACTTTTGGTCATGCAACGAAAAAAAAGCTAAAAGAAGTTATTGAATGAGTTTGAAAGTGTGAATCTTTGTCTAGTTGCTGGATACACAACAAAGATTCGTATGAGATGGAGTACTCTGTAATTCCTTGGTTAGCGGATACAATATGTTTTTCGTATTTCTGAAAAAACGGTTTCTGAATCTTTATGATGCATTGAGACAAGTAGGCAAACAGTATTGTTTCAACGTCATCTCCATTAAATACAAAAGACCGAACTGTATTCATACCAGAACACGAGATATTCTACGTCAATGAAGCAATTGCTATTCTTCCATGTGTAGCTTCGCACTTTGACGGCAGTCTAAGAATATTTTTGAAAGAATATGTAAAAGCAGAAGTCTATATACTTTACATTGCAAGCACATCATTTAAATGTATCATCACTGAGTTGTCAACTCCTCCTTATCGCACAATTTGCAGTCGGAACCAGTTAGAATTGTACAATCCTAGTTTGTCGCTACCTACAAGACGTATTCTATACATTAAAAATGTTGTTGACTAGTTATTTGAACGACGCTATTAAGAATTGCAAATGAGGTACAGTGACTTTCAGATCATTTGAAAGAGCAGTTACAAATGAGTAGTTGAACTGTCTTGTTGCAACCAAGTTTGAATATTTCAATAGGAAAGTGTAAGAAAAGCAGAAGAAACAACTAAAAAGTTTGGCAAGGACTCTAAAGAAGATGCAGCAGCTTGGTAAGTTGAACCTCAAAAAGAACAATTCAATATTTATAACTTCCTTCAATAGGAATGCGATAGAAGAACTCAATGCAGAAGCTTCTCACCAACCATCACCAATGAGTAACGACCACTCTTCGTGGGTTAATTTTAACTGGTTGACGACAATGGACTTGCCTTTGTTTTATTGCGACCGGTCTGACCTAGCTTCTCCTTTGGTCAATCGTCAACAAGCTGTTTTACAAGTATTAGATGCCTTCTCTGACTCCTACGATAAGAGTGACCCAAAAAAACTTTGTGTAGTGCGTCCCGTCGTTTGCTTTGCTGGACATATGAATGGCGCCGGTAAAACGACCTTTGGTAAATGTTTTCGTGACTTTCTCGTCATAAACAAAGAATATATTTGGCAAGCAAGATCGGAACAACTTCTTCAGGTTGTGCAACACCAGAAGAGAGTCTGGATGCACTTTACAACCATACCTTGTATGTATATTTGAGCCTCAAGGAATTTCCACGAAAAGGAACTAGATTTGCATATACTTTTGCCGAGTGCATTTGCAGATCTGCCTTATCTGAGTTTCCAAACTCTGAGGAGTTACTTTCTGAAGTGCTTCCCCTTATTCCTCAAGGCGCCTCAGAATGGTTACGGAAACTGATGCGAGTCATCAACAAAAAGTATCTATTTTTATTTGTTGATGAAATAAAGTATTTAGGGGTCGAGGATCACTTCCAATTCGGTGACCTGAAGAGTCCGTCTTCTAAAAAAGACTCATCTGAAGCGTATAATGTATTTTTTCTAACACTGAGACCATTGTTTTCTGCGGTGTTTGTGTTTTGCGTCATAGCAGGAAGAGTTGACAGAGTCGTACTTAAACAAAGTCCGAGGATCTCTCCAATGATGTTAGAATTTTTACCTTTGGATCCATTACCTTGCCAAGGTGTTCACTATATCATGGAACATTCCTTATATCATCAAACTCCTATTCAGCAAATACTATTTCCAAGTAATAGACAAGAACTGGTTCGATATTCAAGAGTGATATGGGACTATACGGGTGGCGTACCTTTTTATGTCTCCTATGTCCTATCCGAATGGACAAAGAGGTGTGAACTCTATCCAGAATGGAGAGATCTTTCAGTTGAAGACCTAGTAAAGAAATTGGGAACCATTCCTATGATGGATTCTCTTTTTGTGAATCTTGAGACTATCAAGCCAAGGATGGTTGCGGTGTTTTCTACGATGCTTCTTGTTAGTGCTGTAGGAATTCCTATTGACATTCTTAAAAGCCATTATTATTTGTGGAATTTGGGTTTTCAGTCAAGTCAAATTGTGGATATTGTTAGTGATTTTGGTTTCTATTATATTTCTGGAGAAAGTAGAGACACTATCAAGCTGGTTTATCCGAAGATTGTTTTGAAATATCTTGGGAGTTACTATAACAAGATTCCCATGATTCGTTTTATCTCGCATTTGTTTTCCACAATAACCCCATCAGGTAACCCTGTGGGTGATGGATTGAAACTCGAAATATTATTCTCGTTTGTTGTATATCTTAAACTATGTTTTTGTTCAAAATTGGGAGAAATTAATATATTTCAAAAGACTTTTGTGGAGGATTATATGTTTGATAATCTTGATGACGTACAATCGAGAAAGTGTATTGCTCTTCCTCAATATGTTACCTCTTTTAATTCCAGTGTTTCTGGAGATGCAAGCATCGCAGATACGACCTATCATCCGAATGCATGGAATATATTTTATGATACATTTCTATCTAAGGAAGACGGTATTTTTATTCCTTTCTCTCAATATTCGAAGGGACCTGATTTAATTATTCGCTTACCCAAGAATGTCACGGAAGATACGATTTCTCCCAGTCAAATGACAGACTCAAGCCAAGTTTCGACCTTTTCTTCACAACAAGGACCGATGATATATCTCATTGGCATTTCATTGAAATGTTATCACCTAGCCGGACAAGGCGTTGGTCTTTCTCATATCAAAAATGAAACGGAAAAGTTTCTTATTCCAGTAGCACAACAATTGGGCTTGAAAGCCAAGAATATAGTTGTTATTCAGCTTGTTGTTAGTACTAGATATACGAAAGAAGTAACAAAGCAGTTTACGGATCATCAGAATTGGGTATTGAATAGTGGAACTTATGAAAATGATAATGGTCATATTTATCATCAATCTTTATCATCTGCCCCTATCTCTGGTTCTGCTAATGAGTGGCTAACAATTCCATCACGTTGTCAACTGGCTGTTTGTTCGACAACTAGCGTGCAATCATTTTTCGGTCCAGTAGCGTACAGTCAACTTGGAGAAGTCTTTTTAAATGAGGATGCTATTCAGACAGATTCCAAATTGATTCCACTAAGTTTAGCATTGACCAGTTGGTTACAAGGAATGTTGAGAGATAAACCAGAAAGTGGGCGAGTTGGATTGGGAATGGAAATGAGGTCCGATGCCAATGCCATGCAAGTGGAATATACAAGAGAAGGATCTGCGTCTGGTGCAGAATTTGACTGGAAACGATTTTTATCGCAACGTGCTTTACTGTCTGAGGAAGATTCTACGCGTTACGCACCAATATTTTTGCGCATCTTTGGAAATAATCCGAATATTATCCAAAGAGAAACTTTACAAATGTTACATTTACCGGAAACCAATATTCAAAAAATATTAACTGCAGTCGTTTTATATCAACACGCCGTATGATTCAAGTGGGAGGTTTGTTTTTGAAATTTCATGTTATCGGTACTTTTTACTTTTGACTTTGATTGATGTGCAAGCAAAAAGTTTCGACAAGGAACAGTAACTTTGTGACGGTCAAACGAGATTGAGTATCATTTGAGGAAATGGGTTTCGTTGTGGAAAATGTTTTTTGGCCAAGTTCAACCATTGTGGTTTAGAGTCTGATGTAGAAATGAAAACATTTATATAAATTCTTGTATTTGTTTACAAAAATGTTTTTAGCAACTAGTTGTCTGCATGTCATTTGAGTCGATTATTCTGACACCTTGATTCTGTTTCTTGAACTGTGGATTTGAAAAGATTGAAAGAATAAAACCCAACTGTAACATCTATGTATACTATAATTTTAAGGACAATATCCATTATTTTGTAACAAGATAGCGTGCAGACTTTCGTGAACTTGTTATCTGAAATATTGAAAGTCGTCCTCATATGTTGGTTACTCTTCAAGTCTTGTTCGAGTGGTTATTCATGCTTTCACTATAAAAGACATGTAGAAACTTTTTATTCTGAATTTGAATCTTTCCAAGTTGAAGGTTTGGCGATCGCACCACAAGCCGTCTCTTTTGTATGAGAAACGATCATCGAAGCATCTCAAGCCCAAGGCATTGTTTTCTTCCGTTGGATGATTACCTTCCATTGAAGAAGAAGAAACCCATGAAATTCTCTTCACTATGTATCATTTTCTGTCACTTGTGATAGTTTCGGTACTATGTGTCTTGAACAGTTAGGTTCTCCCAAGAACCTCCTAGAAATATCAAGCACTAAGGCACAAACATTCTTTACAATGGAAACATTCTCAGCACTATAGTCTGCAAGTATATTGGATAAACTATCCACTAAATGATGTTTTACCAACCCATCAAGGTCTTTTATCCCATCTTCAGTATTGAGGGTTTATATAATGAGCAAGTTGTTGCAAAGCAAGATGGACAGTTCGCGAGTCCTCAGATAATAAACAAAGTGATGCTTATCCAATGAAAGAGTTATCTGGCAGTTGTTGTAAAGCACTCAATCCATATCCATCTTCACTTGAGAGTCTTCAGAAATTATTTTGTCTCATTGGGTTAGTTGAGCTCTAGTTTTCCTTTGCCGTGAACAGCATCATAGCCAAATTATTCTTTCCTATTGTATTTATGTTACTCTGCTCAACCACATTTTATTCTTTCTTTATTTCCTTTGAATTTCACTTTCAAGTCTGCCACCAATAAGGTTTGCCATTTTTTTAACCAGTTTCTCGTTGAAACTATAAGGGAGTTTTATTCATTATCGTTGGTATTTGTCCAGTTTCACATTTCTTTAAAAGGGTAATCGTTATATACTCTATCATTAGCACTTGCAACTGCCTCTTGTCCTGCTCAGTACCCTCCTACCAATTCCTTAGTGGCAATAACTAGCACTTGCCTTCCATTAACTTTTGAATTCTAAAATAATATAATCTTTCGTAAGAATTACTCAAAATTCAACAGTACTTTGTAGGCGTAGTGGTATTGTAGACTCATGACGCGCAACGTAAGCTCCTTTTAGTCTTGGATTTTTTATTTTCTGTGTTACTGTTAGATACAAACTCTTGTCAGTTTCACCTTCTAACGACAGAAGCAATTCTATCAAACAGGATAAGTAAGTTACTCCTAACTCATTCTATTCGTACCTATAATGCTGTCCGTCATCCCATTGGCAGGAATGGAACCCATTTCTCGAGGGCTTTGAGGAAGACGAACTACAGTAAGAAAGAGAGAAATTCCGTGCTATACATAACCATTCCAGTTGTCATTCAGAGAAGGCAAGACTTGACACTGATTTGGTACCCACTAGTAAGCACGCGTTCTTGTTTTCTTAATACATTGCAAGTCAAATTTCTTTAAGAAATATAATGTGATTGAAGGAACGTGCGGCATCGTTGGATTTCGAAATCCTGTACTCATTCCAGTAAAACAAATTTCGGACAACTGTCATTCCTAATAAGGAACCAGAAAGTCTGCAGACAAAACTGCAGTACATTATTAGGAATGTTTTCGGGTGCAGTAACTGGATGAATTTCGAAATGTTCTTCACATTCCTGTCGCTGCTGTAAAGAGGTTAACAGTGTGTCTTCTTAGTAAAAATACAAGCTGAACACATCAAATGTTAGATATCTTAACAAATTGAGGAAAACAAAGTAGCTACAGAAAAATATCTTCAGTGGACTTGAGACAAGATAATAGTAGAACAGTAATCCAAGGTGTCGAAATAAATCATAATTTACTGATTCAGTAAAGATGGAATGTAATCAGCTCAAAATGCAGCCTCTGTTGAACTCCCATACGGTTCAAGTTGTTCTTTAAAATACAATTACCTTGTGTTTTCAAATAAATTGCTTTACAGATGCAAATGGTTCAGAAAGCTTGTTTCAATATGCATAGTCTGAACTTTTTTCACCTAACATATCATTTGGCATCCGTTGGAGACAGCTCTCTCTGTACTAAAAACTTTTCCAGTCTCACGAAACTGTCCTTATTTCCAGTCAGGAAAAATTGCTGTAATAGAAAGTTCGTTTCAAGCAGCAAATGTTGAAACGGTGCAAATGGACTAGGTAGGATTGATGCAAATATTTTGCTAACAATTCTTCAAAATCTCCAGCACACACTTTACACAAATTTCAACTTGATAACTAGCTACGAGACTAGATTTTTCATTGAAGGGTCTTCAGAAACGATAAAACTGTTCAAACATGAGAGAGAATTGCTGTCATCGCAACCATATCACAATAACAAAGAAGCACCGTGGCACCAACCTCATAAAACTAAAGCTCTAGCTAAACGCCGGAACATAAGAGCAATTCGTTAACTAAAACTTCTCTTCGACTTTACTAAATATTTAAATTTTCACTTTAGAAAGGTAAACAATTCAGACTTTAGTGTTTCTGCGTCGTTTTCCAATATGAGAAAACGCTGTTTCTTTTTCCTTGAAAGACGAGCTTCGTAAGAAGTGTTTTCAAGCCTGTCGACTAAATGTCGCCTCAAACAAATGAAACCTAAATATGAAGCTAGTTCTGGTCTTAATATTTAGGTTGCTATTCTGCACTTTTGGTACTTGGAGGGTCGTTTTATCCTCCAACAAATGTGCAAAGAGACATCGTTATTGTACCTCTCTGGAAGTTTTCCTCTCATTGTATTTTTCCTAATAGAGACTAATTTCTTCATATTTACTAGTAACTTTACCAAAGTAGGGGCTTGCAAAAATAACTATACTTTCTAGTGACATTTACTTGCAGTTGAAACGATCGAATACAGCCCTGTCCATTTTCTACTAATAAGTTCTAATTGCGCTGCTGAGACGCTCACTTTTTAGACTTGTGCAAAAAGCACTTTTCTTGAAACTAACCGTAAAAGTCCTAGTATTCTTATTTCAAACAGTTACGCTTTGAATAATACTAGTTTTACGCAAGTGTTGCCTTTTCGTTCCAAGTTTGCCGCCATCTCTCATATATACCGGGGTTATCGTGGTAGACTTTGCTGTCTTTGCACGCACCAAGAAAACGACAAGAGAGAACCAGGAAGAATGGTCAACTTTAGGGATATTATTTAAACAAGACACTTCAGAGATTGATGAGTCGTTTGCCAATGTGTGGTTGACGGATGTTCCCTTTCTTGGAGAAGAGTGCAAAGTAACAACTCTCCCCACTGTGGTTGGGAACCAAGTAAAAATAGGAGAAAGTGCTTAAGTCGACAAAACACAAACTTTTGAAGAAATTGCCGCGCTTTTGACTCCAAAAGCTTTTCCACTTGCGTTTCCTTTACAAGTCACTTTATCAGGTATTTCTAGAATCCTTCTACGACGGGAATTTATTAGAAGGTGGAACGCTCAAATTCGTAGTTTAAGAAGATGTGAAGTTTGGTGTTATCCAAAGCGAATTATTCTCTCTGCGGCAAGTGGTTTGGGTAAAAGTATTGACCTGTATCTCACAGCAGTATTTGCAAGGTACTGTAAGATACCTGTACAGTATTTTGGAGATACTTGTGCTATTTTGGAAGACGCGGATGACAGATTCGTGGCACGTCGATACTTGAAGATGTTATTGTTTATGAATGCCAATATTTTAGATGACATAGATTGGCATTTTTGTTCTTACTCTCCGTCGTATGATTTTTTGCAGAGTGTTTCATTAAAACAAGTAATCTATTTTGGTCTGGAGAAGGGAGATATATATCTGTGTCGGAAGATTAGAAACGCCCTGACGCGCGTATCTTCGGGAATCTCCTCATCTTCGACGAACGCAATGCTTTGTGGAGAAAATTCTCCAGTGACTCAAGATCTTGGCCTCGTTTATTCCGAATTTATGGTGATATTCGGATGCTCTGTCTCGTAAGAAACAGTTTTTTTGAAATAATCTCTATATATTATATATTGTTCAAGGGCGCTTGTGGTTTTCTTATTGTTGGATCACAACATCACCAGTTTGAAGATTATTTGCCTAGTGGCTATAATGATTGTATTCGTTATCTTGAGCCGTTAAGTCTCGACGAATACAATATGTGGACATCGCTTCAAGACTATCCTATCATCTTAAGGAGGCATTCCGCAAATGTCATTGAACTCAACGGATCAATACCTGGAATGATAGCTTTAATGGTTTCCCTTGCCATGAAATACTCCACTGAAAGCTTCGATACCTTAAGGGCAAGATTTATCTCAATGATATCTTCTGAACTCATTTCAAGACATAATTCCTATATAGAGACCCTTACATCTGATTCCAGAAAGAGCTTCTATGATACTTTATATAAATTTTTCATGGATTGTAAGGTTCCCATGAGAGATATGCTGGCCAGTGGCTCTTATCGACATCAAGGATTATTGATTGTAAAGGACAACATGTATTTGCGTTTTTACAACAATATAGCGCGCGATATCTTACTGTCTTGTTTCATTGAAAGATTTACTTCGGAAATATACCTCGCTGAACTTGTAAAGCGAATCATCAAGCAAGGAATACGATAAAAGATGTATTTGAAGAATTGTTTTTTCTTGATTCATTGAAGGCAGAAAACAAGTTTTCTCTATTCTGATACGAACCCTAACAAGCATCTAACGCAATCTAGTCCGAGTTGGGTAAGATTGGACAAGGAGGAATTTAATCTTGCAGTAGTAAAGTTTACTTATTCGAGTTGGATACTGTTATCGAAACAGTACCCTCAATTCAACTATATATATGTAGACATGGATGCTTGCAAGTGGCATATATACTTTTTTCAAGTCTCTTTCTTCGTATGATCAATGTTACCGCTCTTCTACTATTGAAGATGCCTTGAAACCATCCACGGTATTGGAAGAGAAACAGAATGGGTATGCTGAATCGCCTATATTTACAAATGCAACTAGCAGTGAAACAGAGGTTGAACAGTCCTCGGCTTCAGTTTCAAAAAGTCGCAAAGGACGCCAACGTAGAAGGCACGAAAACAAAGAGAAACCAGAAAAATCTCAGTTGACTTGTTTACTGAAAAAAATTTTGGATGAAGACTTTACTATTGTTTTAGAAAAGGACCCAAACAATCAAATCGTAGACTTTCAGTTATTTGATACCCATGGTATTGATTGTCGAGATCGCGTGTCCATTGTTTATGTCACACCGTTACTTTATAATAAGGTAAAGGGTGTTTCTTTGGTACCGAAATATATGGAATTTCTGTGTCGAGAAGGGTTTCCCGAAAACTTTCAAAGTTTCTTGCAAACAGATGACTAGGATACTTAATAGAACATGATCCTTTGGATGGACTGTTCAGATGATTGTTCATGACAAGATTGAATACCTTCTTTTATTTGCCACTGTTGAAGCAGAACAAGGTTGCAGACTTCAATGCTAAATAGCTACAATGCAGATTACTTGTTTTACAGATAAAGACTGGGAAAAACTTTGAAATCTTCACTGAATCATCTGAACAAGCATTCAAGCCAACAGGATAGTTCCCACCGTTATCAAAATTCAATACAAAGTGCAATGGATAGATTCCTGCTTGTGTATTTCGCACTCGGTTCAATTTTCGTATATAACCTTCTAGCCATGCAGTCCCACAGTTTCTACAATTAATATGAGAGAATTAACGGAATTTGTTACACAGCTGAAATTTATCACTGCTTCAATAGCGTCTGACAAATTCGTATGTATGCGACACATTTTTAGCCGAATGATTCATGACATTCCAAGTCGCAGCTTTTGAATGAGTACTTTCATATATTTCTTCCTTTGTTGAATCAATCACGAGACATTTTGGATAAAGGAAGCAGCCAAGTGTTCCATCTGTTATGTCCGATTTTACTAGCAGTCAACGAAAATGTTCAAAGTAATATTAGCAAAGCAAGTACAACATATAGATATGTCTTAGATTAATTCCACTGCCAACTGACACTAAGAGGAGACTTTTCAGTTGAATGGAACTTTGTTAGAATTGTGCGACAATTGCTTGTGGCTGGCTGCATCATGAAAAAAGAGAAATAGACGAATTTATGGTGAACAACGATGAAATAGATTCTAGAGAACTGTATTAGATGAACGATTCATGTTACGCGCCCTTGTAAGTGATGCAGAGACTGAAATGAATGCACATTAGCCGACTTTGCCAATCTCGCTAATATGATAAATGTTATCCAAGAAAATAAACTATGGGACACGTATGTTTTAGTCTCAACCAATTGCAGGTTTAAAAGGTCAAAAATATGCAATGGCAAACTGTACTTTGCCTGCATACGTTCAAGGTAGTGTTTCCCAATAACAAAGAGTCGACCGACTGTAAAGTTTTAACAAACACCAAATAGAATGAATGAGGTCAGTTTAGCTTCTTTTAAACATTATTTGATTTGGATAGCACATTAATACAGCACAAGGTTCCAACTTGGCAGATTCTGAAAACAGTTCATCATGTGACATGAAGATGTTTATGAATGCGACTTGAAGCCAACTAAGAAAATAAAACCAAAGGAATAGTAGATATGGAATTATTAGACAATCATGTGATGTTTCATGTAGTATTTGAATATCAGTCTTATATGGGACACCTCAACCGAGAGAAGAAGTTATTGAAGTAGGAGGATACTAGAGGATTGCCGAAAGACAGCTTTTGTGTTCGATGGATTGACGGGATTTACACATTCAAAATATTTAGCATTTGTTGGCTCAAGACAATCACTCAACCATTTCTATACAATTGATCAATACATTAGAAATGTATTGCTTTGGAATTAGAGAGCAGTCGACAAGTAATTGTACTTTAGAGAACCCATTTATAAGGGATGCTGAAGATGTACAAATGCTTCTGAGCTATTAAATGAGAGCTTTTGTAAAGTGTCAATTGCCTTGATTGCCACTTCTAAGCATGCAGAAACACATTACAGTAAACAGCATTTGACAGGATGGCTCATACATATCCATGATGGTATCTAAACATCGCGAAGGACACATTCATCACTGCTGAAATAAGAAACTCTCTGTATCAAATAATGAAAAGCTCAACACACCAACACATGAAATTCATCAGGTGTCTCTGCGTTAGTTATCACAATACATTTACAAAAAAAATAGGACTGAAGTTGAACTATCTAAACAACTACTGTCTAATATTCATCTGTTCGTAGTCTTATACCTCAACTCCAATACTGAAGGAACCAAAAGATTTCAAGTTTACAAAGTATCACCCTGGAATATCTTCAAACGTTCTTGAATCAGTGAACGCATTTCATGATACAGTTTTATTTTGTCATCTTGCGAAGAAATTTCTCCACAGGTTTGAACAAGTTGCTTTAAAGTAACCAGTCGAGCCTCCAAATTTTTTAGTCTTCTATATGGCCACTGCTTAATTCCATTCTTGCGACAAATCTTCTTCAACAGTGTAACACATATACCAAGTTCTCGTGCTACTTCATCTCTGGGCAGCTGAAAAAAGTTTTTCAAGTCATCCTTTGTAATAAGATAATAGACTGTGCGTTTGTTCTTTCCAATGATTCGTTTCTTGATCGATGCCAGTTTTTCTGAATAATTGAGGTCAGAATCAGACATAGAAGAACGTAGTGCCCAACAATGTCCTTTCATCAAATCTGTTTGTGTATTATTTGGATTCGTCACAATGCCTAAGGTCTCTATATCTTGAGAATTTTCAGTAGGCTGATTCACTTCATGAAATGTATGTTTCCATCTACCAGGTTTGTCTCTTTCTTGAAATGAGACCGAAAATATTCCAACATTCCAAACTGAACAAGCAAAAGAGGTAATAAAAGCTTCTGAAAGAAACAACGGTTCGTGGTAGTATTGTAAATCATGTTCATACACCAAACAACATGCTGCAAAATTTTCAACTTGAATGCTATTAGAGAATTCCACTGACACGAAGAAATCCTTTTCTAAGACAGACTCGTTTAATTCGTAAGCTACCTGGATAACTCTTTCAAAACCAGCTGCATTGGACTGATGAGTAATCACAGTTGTGGCTTCTACATTAGGTCCGCATAGCATTTCCGGGGTAAAAATGTCAAAATTAGCTTGCGACGAAGAAATATTAAACGACATGTTTTCACAACGGTCTTTCATATTTATTTCATCGCTATCTTCAATCAGGAAAGAAACTTTTGTAGCTACTTCTTGGGGAACATATTCATCAATTAACAAAATAAACTCGATGGTCCTCTTACAAGAATCAGATTTTTCTACAGAAAATTACTTTCGTTGGTTTGACAAGTGGCAAGCTTAGGGATATTGTTTCGTTCCTTCCATGAGAAAAATTTATTAGGAAACCTTTTTGAGGGCTGCATTCAACTCCTGAAGGGTTTTTTGCTACTGAAGGTCACAAAAACAAATGAACTATCAATCGATGGACACAGAGGACCAAGAATTGATGTCCTCCATGGTGCTGTCTAAATGACCGTGTCATGCTTCTTTCACGCGAGTTTGTTCATGCTGTCCATGTCGCAACACTCAACATTCATGGTCTAGTTGAAAAGAATTTCCAATTCTTAGTCATTCTGTTACTACAAGCAGTTTTCATTGAATGCTATGATTCATATTAACATTGAACGAACAGTTGTCACTGACAAGAATCTGTATAGTGTTTCGTTGTAGGGTTCTCTGCAAAGGACCACTATTCAAATACTGAAAGTTTTCACACCTTGATAAGCGTTTGGTGTAGTCTAAAAACCCTGGTTGAGGAGGAGGCCACACAATCTCTGTGTTTTGTCCTCCTATCAAAAGAACAAGTACATACATTCTTCTTTTATTCGTCATACAGTATAACAAACATACTTTCAGAGACAATAACATATAAACAACCCTTCGGCAGAGAGAACTGGGCTCCAAAGCAACTATTGAAGTGTTACTTGCCCTTGTTCTTTGCAAAGTCATGTATTTCAAAGATACTTTGTTCCTTCTCCCGTTCTTTCGTATCCACTGTATCATATCGTGTCTATCAACAAAGATGCAAGTCATTCCGTGACAACAAAACAATATAACCATATCTGCTTACCTTTCCTGAATAGGAACGACCCCAAGGATGAACCGTACGACTCCATACTTCCTGTGCACGAGGACTCTTGCTCACTTTTGAAGGACTCGTACCCAACTTGGGAGACGACCCCATATCTGGGGAATTACCACCATCTTTTTCAGATTCTGTACTTTTGCGTCCTATCCAAGAATCAAAACGATCCTTCCAACTCGACATGATAATAAACACCAACAAGAATCTTTGCTTTCATAGACATGAGCTCCCCAAATAAGGAGATTATAATTGCGCACCCTCATTCTCAAAAAGCGGAAAATGACTCTTCCATGGCCTCAACAAGTCCAATAGAAAACATCCTGTTCCACTTATTCCTTCAAATAATGACAAAGGTCTATCTGGTATCCTGAATCCTAAACTAGTATCTATGCAAGGAATGTCGGAAGGATTGATTAAGAATAAACTCATTTGCAGGACTCTCTTGTAGTACTTCTCTCTCAGATTGTAAAACTGTGGAAAATGTTCCAGACATCTCAAGATTCTCAGAAAACAATATGCATTTCCAGCAATGCCATGACTTGATACAATGATTCAACTTACAGTATCCAAATTTATCGAAAAGTTAACTTACCAAAGACCAGGGCCTTTCAACAACAATCCATATCTCCAAACAACATCTGACGCCTCCAATGCCCAGTTCAAATAGGAAGCATCCTTAAATTGCTCAGCTGCTTTGCAAAACAGAAATACAAATCCAGGAGCTCCATGACACCACTGAACCAGATCCGTATTTCGACTGTCAAGGGAGGAATAATAATTGCCATGATGTTGCGAACGTTGTTGGTGCAGAAACTCACAAGTCTGTTTCAATTCTTGCCCAATGATTCTTTTGTTCTCAATACTGACATTTTCTAAAGCAACAAATAACGAGTGTATAACTCCACTAGTGCCATGTGCTGCTCCTAAATAGTACTTGTGATGCCATTGATAAACTAAGGGAGTTTGATTACTCCATCTTGAGTCCTTTGCATTTCTTTTACCATTATTCAGTAGACTAGAGACAAGCTTTCTAGCGGCTTGTTCAACTTCATTACGACGAGTAATTGAAAAATTTAAAAGACCAGTAAGAAAACCTGCTTTGCCATATAAAAACTCGTCCTCTGCACCAACCATATCTATGGAGTTGCTGTGCAAAAGATACTTGTTCATGAATTGGTAGCTATTCTTTCTTTCTTCTTCTTCCAAAGCGCTGTAAACACAAGTTGCTACTAAATAAACGCCTGGTGGTCCAAGCAACAAACTGCAAGAATTCTTGTAGCGATAACGTTCTATTCTTTCCAAAGCTGCATCAATATAGTTTTTAGCAACAAGCAGCCAACGAGAATTATCTTGTTGATTCTTTCCACGATCAAAAAAACGTTATTGAGCACAAGTCACCAAGAACCTTCTACTATCAAAACTTACTAGTAACCGACTTGTAGCTAACTGGTAATAAAAATATGCAATTCCTGCTGTGCCAGTGTATAGTGTTGGGTCCGTAAACGCATCTGCAGGTTCGGTATGACTTTCAACATAGCTTGCAATACGCTGATTCCGTTTGTTAGAATAGACATTGGGCAAAAAACAAAAAGATAGACAAACCTGGAGTGTTTCTATTATACATGTACCATATTTTGTATCATATACCGCATTTCTATTCAATGCTTTCTGGACAAACTCTTCATCTTGAAAGGCATCATCCGACAATCTATTATCTACTCGACGCTCGTCAATGGACCATCCCATGCCATTCAATCCTTCTCCAACTTTCAGGAAATGACGACGTCCATCGTTGACAAATATGAACGTTATGGTCCAGGTGCAAAGTTATTATTCAAGTGTGGTTGGAATGAAGGTCAAAGACTTGGAAAATTTGGAGAAGGAATCTCGAACCCTCTAAACGTTAGTAAGAGGCAGGATCGAGTTGGTTTAGGAGCAGAAAAGAAAACCATATGGAACGATTTATGGTGGGAAAGATACCTTTCGGAAGCACTAGCTAAGAACTCGGAAACCAAAAATGCCTCGTTGTTGACAGAATCGGACGGAAGCAAAGAATCAAGATCTAAGAAACGAAAAGAAAAGGACAACAAAAGTGGCAAAGATCCAAAGAAAATATCCAAGAAGAAGAAGAAAACGTCAGAAAGAAGCAAGTCCAAAAAGAAGAAGACCTTAGACTGTTGATGTTTCCTCTTAGACAGTTGTGAAGAACATCTTGAAAGTTGTGGTGATAAGGAAGGAGGCAATTCAAGAGAAAGTATTGTCTTTGCTTATCACTTGTCTTGGAACTTCTAAAATGCAATGAAGAGTTTTCCATGTCTTGCATTTGTCAATGAATATATTTTGTTCAATAAGCGACGTTTGTATTTTTTTCCTTAGTATTGTGAGATAATAGATGAAGGGGTGTCAACATGGCATTATATTAGATAACCTTGATGCTTGACAAAAGAAAGCTTTCTTTATGTTTAACCGGCATTTTTGTTTTTCAAATAACTTGTAAAGAAATCATCTATTTCTTTTGAAGTTTTAAGAGAAAGAAAATGGATCAGTGAATCCGTTGAATCTTTTTCCTTTTGGTGTGAAAGAAACCAAAGCAATGGGGAGCGATACCATCAAACTGATTAGTAGTGATAGTGAAGTTTTTGAAGTCGAAAAAAACATTGCTTGTTTATCAGAAACAATAAAAAATGTATTAGAAGGTGCATATTAGACTCTGAATTCTAGTGCTTGGCAACTAAGAACCTTGTAGATACAGAAGGCACCGAGAGTATACCACTTCCAAACGTGGACGGAACCATTTTGGCCAAGGTAAATGTTTTAGCTTCTTGTTTAACTGGAAAGTAATAACAACATTATAAAAAGGTTGTTGAATATTGTCGTTATCATTATCTTTTAAAGACCATTCCCCAGTCGGATGAAGATGTAGAGAGGTGGGATAAGGAATTTTTAAACGTAGACCAACCTACACTATTTCATTTGATACTAGTAAGCTGCCTGAAAGCCTTGATAGAGTAGTTAGCTGACACTCATTGCTCTTTGGGATATTAGGCAGCAAACTACTTAGATATTAAGAGTCTGTGGACTTGACTTGTAAAAAAGTGGCAGATATGATTAAAGGAAAAAAGCCCGAGGAGATAAGAAAAGAGTTTAACATTGTGAATGATTTTACCCCAGAAGAAGAAGTAGGTTATTTGGAAAGCAATGAAAATATATATATCAATGGGAAGTGCTAATGGAATATTAGGAAGAAGTGAGGAGGGAGAATGCCTGGTGTGAAGATCCGTAGAACAATGTTCTGTTTTAAGAAGAAAGAGAAGTCGAGTTTCTATCCTTGTCTTCTTTTTGTGACAAATTTATTCCACAGAATGATACGAAAACAAACCAGTTGTAATGAACGACCAGCCAATCAACCATAACCCTTCATATAAACTTGCTCATTAATGTAATGGAAAATTAGTTGGCATAAAATTATGTGTCTTGAGTTGTTCAAAGATGCCTTGATTGGTTAGTAAATTTTGATGGAAAAAGCCACCCATTGCAATCATTGCCAATCGACCGTTCTTAATTTCTGCGGTTTGCATCCATTTCTTGGCATTTCCTTTGCCTAAACCAAGAGGATCAAACCCTATACAACAAGACGTTTACAAACCAATAGAAAAACAAAAGACAGTGAGAAGCCTACCAAAATCACCTGGTTCCTTTTCTGGATGAAATGTTATCTTATCCAAAGATATGGCTTCTAGTGCAAGAACCAGTAGAAGTATTTGAATAAGGCCAAACTTTGGGACTTGGAAATATTTCTGTTAACAATGTTTATGAAAGAATGAGAAACAACATATTTACCTTGTCCAAGTGCCGCAAGTGGACTTGGGTTTGAAAATACTTCGCCAGGTAAATGCCAAAACTCAGGAACAACCCAACCCAAGGCTGCCAACACTATCACATGCAAATAATTTCTGTATAAAATCTCGGCTGTAAAAGAACTACTCACTGCAAATACGACAATGTTTTATTTCTGCTTCTTGTAAGAACTTCACGTCAAATTTGTCACTAAACCCAAGTGGATCGAACCTAAAAAGTTAATAAAAGTAAGGTAATAGTTTTCCATATTTATAGCTAGATATATATAGTACCCAGTATATCCGGGCATATTCTCGTTCAGTCTTTCTGGTTTAGGGAAAAAAGGAATAGCTTTACTCATTGACTGAGTTTGCATCCAGCATAGTTGAAGTTTTCCAGAGATATAGTGTTTGCTTCCATTACTACAGTAAGAATGAAGCAAATGGTTTGAAACAAAACTCGAGGCAATGAAAGTGCACAACATAGATAGCACCAATGAGAACAATCCAATGACAAGAATTCTTTGAGGAGATTGAGTGGAGATGCTGCAACATCACATCCCTACCCAATGAATGAATGGCAAGTTAAGTTTCCAAAGAAACCAGAGAAAGCTTCTTTCCTCGTTGTGAAAAGTGACATCAGGTGAAAAGTTGGTAAAAATATTATTTGTACAATGAAAATTTTATGCGCAAACGATACGGAATGCCAGAATTAGCTATCGATATAAAAGTTCATCATACGTTCTGCTTTCTTCAACGAAAAAAGAAGAGCATCGTTCAGATAAAAAGCAACTGAAAATGATAACAACACCTTATTTATTCATCATCGTCTTCACTAGATTCTTCTCCTGACTTTCTTCGTTTATTTGCAGCGGCTCGCAAACCACCACCACCTACATTTCTTACAGCCGTTTTGGCCTTCCTTTTCACCTGTTGAGAATCCCTTTTTGTCTTGGAAAGATCAATTTCTTCTTCTCCATCTTCCTCTTCTTCTTCAAACTCCTCATCTTCATCATTCTCAAGTTGGTCATCATCTTCGTCGTCATCATCTTCGTCGTCTTCCTCTTCGTCGTCATCGACCTCCTCTTCGTCATCATCATTCGGTGAATCCCAGTCATATTCTTCATTATCGTCATCCTCATCTTCATGGATTGAACCTTCATCATCATCTTGTTCATCACTGCCTTCTTCTTCGTCTTCCTCATCCTGCTCTTCTTCCTCATCTTCTTCCCCTTCTTGATCTGCTTTGCTGCTCTTACTTGACTTTCTGTTTGTAGCATGAGAAAAACGTCCACTGGATCCCTCTCCTTTAATATGTAATGTCTCTTCATTTTCATCATCGTCATCGTTATAATCCGAAGCTTGTCGTTTGTTTCCATTATTTTCTTTCCCAAGAACCCGAACACCGTTACCAACAATCTTCCCATCTGTCTTCTGTCTGGCGTATTGTTCTTGGCCTTCTTCCGATTCTTCATCATTATCATCATCTTCTAAACTTTCATCTTCTGAAGTTTCTTCTGTTCTTGTCATTTTCCCATAAGGCTTCGATAATACAGAACCAATTTGTTCATAGTCTTCCTCACCAACACTTTCTAACTCATCTTCAATACCTTCATCGTCTTCATCCTCTGTACCTACTTCATTACCGTCCTCATCTGCACCATCCAATACCTCCAATGAAGTTATCGTGGTGAATAGCTTTTCTCTGTAGTTTGGAGACTGCGTCACTGGATTTCCATATAGATCTAAGACTCTCAGATTCTTCAAACGTGATAGTGACTCAAGTTCTTTCAAAGAATTCAGCCGATTGCCACCGAGTTTTAGAACCTCGAGGCGCGGTGTGGCACTTGCAAGCACGCTCAGCCCCGAAGCAATCATATTATCCGACATTTCAAGAGTTGCTAGCTTTGGTAGCCTCGGTAGTCCCTCCAAAGATGTCAGACCTACGTTGTTTAGTGAAAGAAACGTCAAAGAGGAGAGGTCCTCTAAACCAGCAGGCTTTGACGTTCGACATAGATTATCAAGGTAAAGTTCTTTCACCTCGTGTCTCGGACGAGTGTCTAGAGCCCTTTGAACAGCAACTTCCATTGGGTTTTTCACCATACACTCGAAAAGCTTGAATAACGTGTGTGGCTCCTTCAGAAGAAAACCGTCCACAAGTCCAAACAAATCGCACCTGCACAAAAAATTCTTTCGGGAGCGAATCATCGAGAAGCAGCCAACATGAGGGTGCATTTCACGGCTGGTGGGTGATGTGATGGATTGAAAGATTAAAGGAAAGCAAGTTGTGCAATATTTCTTTAGAAGGCATCATTTACACATACTCTTACGGGAAACATGATTATGAAAGAGCAAATATATGGTGATAATTTCTAACATCATATCTTGGGCACATCGAATGTTGCATAACAATACTATTGGTGTCTAACCATGTCCACGAAAATGTTGCTGCTGCGTTTTCTTTCCTATTTTCTTTGTCTTTATGGATGACACAGTAACTCTCAAGTGGTAGCCATCATAAGATTACAAGTATGCTCGCCTTGGAAAGAAACGAAATCATCAAGGAGTGCCATTCATTGTTGACTTTTCATTCATTCCATGAATGTATATTTATCAAGTTGGAATTAATATATTCGTGGATACACTATCTAAGTAGTCAGCCATAAATCAACACCAAAAAGTGTCAATAACAACACTGCAACAAAACTCTAATAGACAGTTCAGTATTGAGTTCAAACTATCTAAAAACAATAATTACCAGAGGTATCGTATAGAGTAAATAATGAGTATTCCGGAGAAATGGGAGAATATCATAGCCTAAAAAGGAAATATAGAAATACGAACAGAGAGCACAAAAATAAAGAATATTTGAGAAACCTGCTGCAAGATAGCCTAGATCAATATCACGCGTAAAGATATGTGAAACGACAAATCAAGCAAAACAACCTTTTCGTAGAATCAACGGAAGCAGAAAATATCGCACAATGGAATTGATTATCATATATAAAAAATAACCATTACAGTGTACATCAGTAGAATAGAGCCATTCTACACGCGTATCAATACCCTCACAAGAGAAACACGGTAAGCAAGTAAAACCATCGCCGATATTTTTCTTACCATTCCGGGGATTATCAAGAAACTGTTGCAAAATTTCCAATATAAGAATGAAACTATACATCCAACACCAAAAAACCAAAAGATGACATTCCATAAAACATACCAAACGATGCCAAAACCATCAAGCTGAAAACAAACAGCGTAGCACAGGGACGTCATCAAAATGAAATACAAAAGAACTAGTAAAAAGGCAGGATCTACGGAAGTTCGAAGAAAACATTTAGATAAATAATAACACAATAGGTGAAACGCACCATCGCGTGCCCATTGATTCTTGGTTTGCCTGTGATATTTGGTATTTCTATAAAACTTGGAAGGTGAGAAGCATAGATTGAGAAACTGCCAGAAAGCATAGTCAAACGCAAGTTCCCGTATATTTAAAAGGCGTTTTAAATATCCATAAATAGAAAACTTTAGACCCTACAATGAGACATTTTAGCGGTAACTCTTCTATTTTCACTTGGCATACCACTCTTCGTTGCTGCATCACAACTTGTGATGAATTCTCTTCTCTTCGGAATCCAATGAAACATTTAGCGTATTACATGGAGAGAAACTATGCACTCATGGTATTCAAAATAGGGAAAGTAGAAAGAAATTCAAGCCAAAACAAATAACAATCCATAACATTTCAAGTCAACAAGAGGACATAATACGAGTCGATTGGAATTTTCAAACACTGTTTTTACTCTGCACATGAGAAAATTTATTATCATATATGTCCATCATCATTTCTGCAAACCGTCTACGAAAATGATCATCTGGGGCTAATACTTTTTTTCGTTAAAGACAATAATCATATGATAAGGATACTCATTTCAATAACGACAAAAGCATTTAGTTGATTCTCAAATGGGATCGAAATGCGAAGAAAAAACTCGATAAAATATGTCTGTGGCGCTTTTCAACTTGGAAAGGTTTTGAGAAAATGAAACAAGTGCCTTGTATAATACATCGGAAGCTTCTTGTGTTTCCTGGCTGATTTGCTTCAATAGTTGCTCCTTCCCATACAATCAAGACTTTAGCAAGCTAAACGAAACAAACATAGAAAAACATTACTTGTTCAGCACGACAAGTTGGTCGAGCAAGAAGAGCACCACAAGCTTCAAATGCCTCCACCAGAGCTAATCCCAATGCCATCGGATAAAAGACATCTTTTTGTTTTATGACATATTCGCGTTCTTGTATTTTCCGAATATGTTCAGCAACAGTGGCATCGGTGCCAATTCCATAGGTATCCATCAGACCTAACAAGTCACTTTCACTCAATGGTTTTGGAGCACTAGTAACTCCTTCTTTCATAAACAACGATAAACCTTCACTTGTTTGCCTTTGACAAGTTCCTTTGGAATAGTCTTTTCTGACCATCGATCATAAGGGTATACTTCTAGATATTCAGGTGCTTCAATGGACAAACCACGAAGACTAAAACTAATATTGAACAAGAGATTTTAATATATCAACAAATACCATTTCTTCATATGCACATGTTGATATGCTTACCTTTCAAAACCAACTTGGAGTGTTATTTGCGTTTCATATCCGACCGCATCGGAAGCACAACATGCAAGAAATCTTCTGGTGACTAACTCATAAATAGAATTGCTGTCATGATCCATGAAACCGTTTGCTGGTGATGGTTTGGTTGGGTGTATAGGAGGATGTGCCTTATCATCTTTGGTTCCTTGTCGTGGGACACAAATACCATCATATTGTAGAAGTCTGGTGACAAAATCATTCCATCTGCAGTCATTTTGTTGCAGTAATAATAATCTTCGTAGGTCTATTGTAGATGGGAAGATGTTGGTCTCCGTTCGTGGATATGAAATATAACCTTGCGAATACAAATATTCTGCTGCTTTCATCGTTTTATCTGAAGAAAGATGCAAAACACGAGAAGCAAGTCGTTGTAATTCAACAGTATCCAAAGGTAATGGTCGCCTCCGAGTTTTTCTTGTTTTCGTGACATCTTTTATCACAAGATTAAAGTCATTAGTCATCAAGAACGAGTGGCAAAGCTCATACAGGACTCCACAACAATAACTAGAAACCATAAAATATAATTATTGAGGTTCAAATATAAAAAGGTCTCAAATATGCTTATTCTTACCGGTCAAACAAATTTTTCCGTTTCCAAGAAAAACAAAGTTTCTGTTCTGCACTATTAGTATCATTTGGATTATCAATAAATAATTGTAAATAATAAAAATTCAGAGGTTGAAATGCTCGAATGGTCAATAAACGATCCACAATGAGTCCTAGTGTAGGGAACTGACAAGGTCCTAGACAGTAAGACATCAACATCATGAGAAAAGAAATAAAACATGTCAAATGTGTTTCCACGTACCATAACTTATAATTATCTTTTTGTCATTCTTCAACGGAATACAAAATTTACGTGGAATATTTATGGTTAAGAAACGAGTAAATGCAGCTCCCGCACGAAGATCTATTTCCTGAGTGAAAACTGGTGAAAATTGAAATCATTCCAATTAAGAAGCAAAAGTACTTGTCTTGTAGAAACCATTGCAATCGTTGGGTAATGAAGTGTTGTTAGTCTCTTGAGTGCATTCGTTGCATCCAATGCAGTAATGGCAGAAAATCGAGCTCTCTTTACACGAGTTGCATCATGAAATATAGGGTTTGCTGCTTTACAAATCTCCAATACTTCATGTGCAATCTTTTCTCCTTCTGAGTCACAATCTAGCCATAAGATAAGTTCTTCACACTGCCTTGCTTGATTTTTCAACTCAAACTCTATGTTTTTCTTGTCTTTAGGGACATATTCTTTGACTGGTGTCTTTACGGGGTCAAAGAGTTCCCACTATGGCCAACATCTAGTAAGAACAGGTCTTCAGTGTTGTTTTTCTTTAACGAACCTGACCACAAGACTCCCAAGAGCGATAAGGTTCTTCAAAATCAAGTTCTTTAATGTGACCAGCAACACTAGTAAATATCATGATAACTTTTCTTCCTCCAAGTTCATACTGAAACTCATAAACTTTTATACGTTGATTGCTACGCTGCCTATCCAAAGTGCTTTCAGTTGCAATAATTCAAAAAGCGTTATTTATTTTGAAGCCGTACACTTGAACTTTCGCGCCTTTTGCCAACGCATAAGCAAGTTCTTTGGCAGCAGACGGTTTCTCTGCAATATTTAAAATTCTGCTCATTGGTTTTGAATCGGTTGAGTGCGTACACTGTTGAACCTTTTCCTCTAAAAGCTCTTCTTGTCTCTCCTCACATAAAGTATCAATGCTAAAATATTTATTTCTAAATATTAAAAAATTATCTGGTCTATGATATAAACACATCTGTCAATAATTCACGCTCCAATTTTTGAGGAGCGCCTTTTCAAAGCTCTATCTAAAGAAGAGCTTTCTAATACACGCTCCCAGTGTCGTTGCTGCACAGTTTCTTTCCAACAATCAACACGTTGGCGAATTTGCAAGTCATCTGCATACCAACCATCAGATATTGCTGAAGAAGTTTGATTTCTTCTACTTGGTCGTTCTTTTGGAATATCTCTGTTTCCTTGCTGAAGACGGTTATTCAACACCATTTCCTGTATTATCCATCTGGGATTAATGGCAGACCTTCTCTTTTCTAGTTTCAACTCTTCCAACTCCTGACGACTTATCCTTTCAAAATACGCAACTCTGTCTGATATTTTGTCGGATATAATTCTTTTTAGTTCATTCGATGCGTATTCTCTGTCCCTCGCTGTTGCCCCTTGACGAACAGGGACAGCCTCGTTCATCGACTCAAATTTACTAGTTGTAGAACCATCAGCTTCTATAAACTCATTGAACTGGAATAATTCGCTTTTCACAGAACTGTTGCTATCCTGCAGTGACTGAATACACTCTCTCTTACTATCAACGTTCTTCGAGGTGACACAACCCATCCATCCAACAAACCAATCCCAATCATTAGTCACACGCCTCTCTCTCCCTTAGATCCATTTCTCTAAAATATAATTGGCTCCTTTTTCTTGATATTCTTTAAATGAAAACCAAAAATGTTGAAAAGTTCCCAAACTTGCCAAGATAGAGCCTCCTATCCATGAGCAAGAATATACTTCTTCAGCAAGCATTGGAGAAAAAACATCGAGTCGATACATATGAGGAGTTTTCTCTAATAGCATTCTTCTAAACACCTTTGTGAATCCTGCAAATAATGTACTGCCTCCAACTAAGATAACATTCCCAAGCAAGTCTCTACGATTGTCAGGATCACATTTCATAACGGCATCCAAGACCAGTTGACATACACCACACACATCAAATAGGTGTTTGGAGTCAATATTAGACAAGTCGTGGTCCCTCTTGTAGAGAGTAGATAGTGGTTCCTCATTCAAGAGTGATGGATCCAAAAGAACAAGTGGAATTTTGCGAGCAAGTTCTCTTGAGATACGAATGAAACGATGGTCAGCCAATTCATATGTTAAAGTCTCCACTGGATGACCCTTCACATCTACTAACTTGTGTTCTTCTTCGTCCCAAAAACCACAAACGGAATGTTTGATGTCTTCGATCACCTTTTCCTTTTCTAGACCTATCCAACCGGCATTTTTGAATTCAGTTGTCCTGTTTTCTTCCTTTTCTTGGGTTGAAACTTGAAAATAATGGTCACAATATTGCCGCACTAATTGAGATATGACATGACCGCCAATGTCGTTTCGAAGAGTAGAACGTTTCAAGGAGAAACCTTCAACTACAGGAACAACAATAGAACCACTGTGCCCTACTGAGACAACTAGAGCAGTTGTACGTCCACATGAAAAAGCTGCAGCAGTTGCACTATTCAAAATGAATATTGCAGGAACATGTACATCTACACAACACCAACAAGTTAATAGCAGAAGATAAACTGAAAATAAAAAGGTCAAACCTTCAAAAGCTATTTTAGATAGATATTTTCGTGTTTCTTCATTCAAACCACTAGCACACTCTACAAACATGATTGCATATTCTTCTGGTTTGATACAAAAATATTCAAAAACTTCTTTAAATAATTGCAGCAAAGCGTCCCAGTTTCCTATAAAACCATCTTGCTGAACGAGCTTCGATAGTTTCCACTCTTTTTCAGACTGCTTTGGAAAAGATGGTTTTTGATCGTAATAGAAGCGATACTTTTTCTCAATCACTGACTTTTCTTCGGATGCAGTATCCTCAACTGTGGTAACACCTTCTGTCGATAAGGTTTCTTCTTTAGTAGCACTGTTATCAAACTCTACTTGTTGTGGTTCTTGTTTTTCTACTACCATCTTGTCGTCCTTTGACCTTTCGATATCTTGCATACCGTTGTCATTGCACAAGACGCTCTCGGTGTTTCTCTGTAGTTGTTGCTCGTCTTTTGCTACTGTACCATATATGTTTCGAACAAAAAGCTTTGGATTATCGTCTCCAGCAAACCCAATTCGAATATACCAAGTACCAAACTCTATTACCACAGCTCCTACTTCCTCTCCAGCTGGAAAAGTATCTACCATCACGTTTCTTATCCCAAGAAAACCAACTCGCATTTGAAATTCGAATGATCTCACAAGGAGCCTATAATCTTTAGAAACGAGATGCACAATGAGAAAACGTTCATGTTTCCTCAGTAGCTACTTGTTATATTTAACGACATCAATAAGACAATGTTTTGTCAATATCAGACACCAATAGATTGATAAAACACCTGTTGCAATATATATTTTTATTGCTTATGAGAAAACCATCTTTAAATAGGAAATGTTCCAAATAATGTTTAAAAAAGACTGGTGCATTCTATGGATGCTATCTGCTCCTTACCAGTCATCCAACAACCACACTCTTGAATTTCAAAATTGGAATTGAAGACCTTATAAAGTTATATAATGGCTTTGCACTTTAATAAGGTGACTAGTTCTATTAAAAACAACTCTATAGAATTCACATTGACTCTTTACATCTTTTCACTCTCAATCTGTTTCAAAATATTGTCAAGTTGATTAATAGTTCAGGTCGTCTGGAAGCCAATGACCCAACTTGAGTTTTTTAGCCTTTAAATAAGCTTTGTTTTCTGCTGTTGGCTGTGTAATGATAGGAATACGTTCAGATATTTCAATACCATAACCTCTTAAACCAGTGTATTTTGCAGGATTATTTGTCATCAGACGAATATTCTTCACTCCCAAGTCTACCAACATTTGAGCACCAATACCATATTCTCGAGAGTCAACAGGAAGTCCCAAATCTTTGTTTGCTTCTACTGTATCCCTTCCTCGATCTTGCAGGCTATATGCCCGGAGTTTATGACCCAGTCCTATTCCTCGACCTTCTTGTCCTCTTAAATAAAGAATTACACCTCTTCCTTCTCTTGCCACAGCTTTCATTGCTGCCTTTAATTGAACTCCACAATCACAACGAAGTGACCCAAAAATATCTCCAGTACAACATTCTGAATGTACTCTTACAAGCACTGGTTCTTGTTCTTTAGCAATAAGATTCCCACCATCTTTCGAGTCAATACCATAAAAAGGACCTCCCATCACCAATGCAATGTGTTCTACGTTATCTAATACTGACAGAAAACAATACGAATCAAACGTTCCATATACGGTTGGAAGCTTTGCGGGAGTTTCACTAACACGAAAAACCAATTTTTCCGTCTCCCGTCTCCAACGAATCAAATCCGCAATAGATGTTAAAACAATATTATGTTTCTTACAAAATTCCATGAGCTCAGGAAGTCTAGCCATTGAACCATCCTTTTCACTCACAACTTCGGCCAAAACTCCAGCAGGATAAAGACCTGCCGCAGAGGCAAAGTCAACAGCTGCCTCTGTATGACCTGCCCTTTTTAAAACGCCTCCTTCTTTATACTTTAGTGGAAACACGTGACCAGGACGTTGGAAGTCTTTTGCTACTGCATTGGGATCCGCTAATGCTCTAATAGTCTTGGCTCTATCAGCAGCTGATATACCCGTACTTGTTCCATGTTTGTAGTCTACCGATACCGTAAAAGCAGTTTTTTTTGGATCAGTATTTATAGGAACCATGGGCTGTAGGTTGAGTTCTTCTACACGATCAGGTTTCACAGAAACGCAAAGTACACCACTTGTATGACGAACCATAAAAGCAATGGATTCAGTGGTAACTTTTTCTGCTGCCATAATTAGATCACCTTCATTCTCTCTGCTTTCATCGTCGGTAACCAGAATGAATTCTCCTCTCTTTAAAGCCGCAATAGCATCCAAAACACTCTGTTTTCCAAAACACCAACCGTCGGATTTAGAGTCTATTCCTAAAATACTTTCATCGTTTTGCAAAATTTTATCGGTGAAATTTCCAGGGCTACTCGAATTGGAAACTGAATTCAGACTCTCGTTGTTGGAAAGTATTTCATCCGGTTGGACAATATCAACAGTTCCATTACAAGACATTCTTTCTATTCTAGACTCCAAACTATGCTCTACGTTCAGCTTATACTCTGTCTTCTCTTTTGAATCGCAAAGGGTTTTCTTTACACAATGGAGACTTGAAACTTTGCCGGAACGCAGAAACCACTTTGGACGATAAATTCTCTCTATAAAGGAGGAGCCCAAATAAGTCGTTATCAAACTTTGACTGTTTGTTCTACTCAACCGTTCAGCACCAGCAGAGCTGACAAAGCCCTCTATGCCAAACGTGTGGCTTGTATGTTTTTCCATTCTGACGGCGAAATGATGTTAGCAACAGGAGAAACGAATGGGAAAATTTTGTCCTTTAAAAACAGGTCGCAATGGACAGCTGTCTTATTCTGTGTTCTCTGTGGGCTTCAATATAGGCCCTTGACGATAAAAATTGAAAAATGTTTTCTTACTACCAGGCAAATAAAGACACAAGTTGACTTGGTAAAAGATCTTGTAGATAATAATAAGCCTTACATATTGGTTCCAATAGGACATGGATTATGAGGGGACTGTTAACAATAGGTGTGAGAGGAAAGTAAAACCATGAGCATATCAGTAAAGATTACGATATGCAAATGTCAAAGCGCAAAAATGGAACACTCGCTTAGTTGAATTAAACGTTTACAGCACATATGAGAAAGAAAGATGCCAGGTTTCTCAACAGTCGTAGGGTTCATTCTGAAGGCAGGAGTCTTCATACAAAATGGAAAACATGATTTCAAGGGACGTCTCAGCAATTGTGATTGCCAATAGCCATGGCTTTACAGAGTTTAAGTTCAGTTCTCCGAAAAATCTTTAAAATATCCTATTGAATAATTTGTTGTAGAAGCGTTGAGAAAATGTACCAGAACCATCTTTTAAAAGATATCCAATTAAACACTTTCTTATAATCTTATTCCAAGCAGAAAGAGAGGATAGGAAGCAGAAGGAAACAGAAGGATTTATCCAATGCGAGATAGAAAGATGAAATGGAACGCAAACCATAAGCGTTGTGGCACATGAATAAATATAGCTCGTTTGAATGGCAACAGTGAAACTGTGTATTGTATCAGTGGACAAGAAGAGTCGGCTCCATTCTTTAAGAGAATATATTGGGAAAATAGGCGGTCAGAAACTCCAATCAACTCTTCTATTTTCCGAGGTTCATTATATTTGTTCACTCAAATGTAATAAATTTTTTATATTTTTATTAGCTTATATGCTTGCTATTTCTAGCCATTCAAATATATCAAAAATATGAAAAGGAAGGAATACGTTGAAATATAAAGAACTGGAAAAAGGCGCCAAAAATAAAGATACGGGATGGAAGAATTGGGAACTTTACCACAGTTATTTGGTTCTTCTTCAGAAGCTGTGACTTTTATCAACTTTTTAAATACCTTGAGAGAAAAGGACTCTTCAAAGTAAGAAGTACATTCTTATGAAGTTTGGAAAAGTCTGATAAATTGTCTGCACTCTTTGTTAGTGATAGAGTCATCAGAATATTCGAACTAAAGTCAACTACAAGCTTTTTGATTCCCAGCTTTGGTGCCATTCTGGCTGTGCAACGTGCACTTGTCCCACAAATTGCACTGGAATTTGTGACAACTGACAACATACCTTATGTGGTTTTGAACTATAGAAAGTTATCAGAGTTTATTGGATTGGCTTTATTTGAAAATGGTGCAAAACTGCAAGTATGGTCCAAAACGAAAGATGGCAAGAATTTTGAGTTAGTATCTGAAGGCTCACCTGCAAATTATGACAGTTTAGAGTGTTATTTTCAGTTCGATGATTTAAATAGTGGTATCATGGACAATGTATCGAGTCCCTTGTCCACTAGTTCGCAAACGCTTGGCAACTCACTGTCTGTAAAATTCACCTTGGAGAATGGTCAACGCAAATTCGGAGCAGCTTTTTATGAGATTGGACAGAACGATGTTTTGGTTGGAGAATTCTATGAAGATGAAGCTTTTTCAGTTTTGGAAAACGTCATTGTGCATCTGTTGCCTAGAGAGGTCATTCATGTATTTTGTTGTCATTGCAAACTCTGATGGTCTTTTGTAGGTATTTTATTGCCCATCAGATTTAAGTGTTCGTGAAACAAACCAAATTTGTGACATGTTATCGAAGTGTAACATATTGCAGACAAAAAAGGACCGAAAAGATTTTGAAGCAACTACGGTCCAAAGAGATATAACCAAGTTGTTAGGTATATTAGCAGTGAATGATGAAGGAAGTGGCCTGACTAATATTTCGACAATCTTTTTATGAGAATAGGCAATGTATCTATACCACCAAGTATATTAGAACAAGCAATTGCATTGCAGGCGCTTGGTGTATTGATCAAGTGTTGTGGGCTTGTTTCGGGTGCAGATGAAGCACATGGCGATCATCTAAGAAATATACACAGAACACTAAAACCATTGGAACTTTCGGATTACATGAAGTTGGATGTTGGCTGTATTAGAGGTCTTGACATTGTGTCACTTTCTGGAGAACAAGAATGGTCATCTTCCACGAGCAGAAAGGATTCTCTCTATGCAGTTTTAAACAGAACCCGTACGGCAATGGGATCCCGTTTATTGAAACGATGGTTATTGACTCCTTTACGCGATAAGCAGGAAATCAACCGAAGACTTGATGTGGTTGAAAATCTAATCCTCAATGCTGTTTTTAGAACGGAACTTCGTGATAGTAAGAAGGGCCCCCTATGCATTCCTTTGCATTGTTCATTTTATCTTATATGATATAGTTCATCTCAAACTTGTGCCTGATCTAACTCGAATATGTAGACGCTTTGAACGGGTACGAAATGCGTCCTTGCAACATGTTGTGCGATTATATCAACTTTCTGTGCGCTTACCTTATCTGGAAAATCATTTTCGACAACACGTTGCAGAACAAGACACACATCCTTTGTTAAAGTACTTGACAAGTTTAAGTTCCTTGCACAGAGATTTGGAACGCTTCGAAGTGGGTATCTATTTTGCATAAGAAGAATAACAATGCTTTTATTGCGATATAGGAATTGGTGGAAACATGTGTTGATTTGGATCAAGTTCAGAATTTTGAATACGTAGTTAATCCGAAAATAGATGAGTCGCTGTTTCAGTTGAAACAAGAGAAAGATGTTGTCCTTGGAGAATTCGCTGTGTTACATGAGAACATTTGCAATGCTGTAAACATCAAGTCCGAAAAATTGAAATTGGAGAGAAAAGATAGTATTGGTTTCTACTTTCGTCTGTCAAGGAAGGATGAACGTCTTATTCGAGGAAATCCCACTTATATCATAGTTGAAACAAGAAAGGATGGGATAAGGTTTGTCAAAGCAATCGTTTGTGCACAATCGAACTGCACTCAAGTGGGACATATAGATTTGTAACCAAGACAATGCGTCACCTTAATGAAAAATATTTCATTATATGTGCTGATTATGAAAAGAAACAAGAAGAAATGAAGCGGAAGATAATACAAGTTGTTTCTTCGTATGTTTTAATTTTTGAGGTACAAATGCTGTCAAGAGTGATACCTTTTATCTCGTTAACATGTTGTGTTATTGTCCTCATAGAATATTAGTTTTATTTTAGCAGAATTGGATGTATTGGCGACATTGGCTACAGTCGCTGTGGAGGCTCCTGAACCGTATTGTAGACCTTGTATTGACGAACCGGGTACGGGCATTAATGTACAAGGTTGTCGACATCCCATTGTAAGTATTCGTTTTATAGTAGAGAGTTCTATTTCATGTATACTGACATCGTTGATACCGCTATAACCAGGTTGAAGAAAATCTTGATGGAAAATCATTTATTGCCAATGATTGTATGCTACAACAACAAGCACAAGGAAATGATAAATATTGCGGTCGTGTATTGATGATTGTAACTGGTCCTAACATGGGAGGGAAAAGTACTTATATAAGGACGATAGGAGTGATAACTTTGATGGCACATGTTGGCTGTTTTGTACCTGCAAAGCATGCAAGAATAGCACTTACTGATCGCATTTTATGTCGTGTGGGCTCAACTGACTATCAGTTATATGGTTTATCTACTTTCATGGCAGAAATGTTAGAAACATCATCCATTCTTCGATTGGCTACTTCTTCTTCACTGATAATTATTGATGAACTTGGGAGAGGAACTTCAACTGAAGAAGGCTTTGGCTTGGCTTTCAGCATTGCAGAATATATTGTGAAGAGAATTGGTTGTCCTTGTCTATTTGCCACCCATTTTCATGAACTGACTTCCATTGCAAATGAATTTTCTTTGGGAACAGTATGTATAATCATACCTTGTAACTACTGGATAATGGTTTTGGTTCTCATTTCTCGTGTTTTTGTCATAGGTTCAGAATGTTCATGTTTCAGCTGAACCACATCCAGAATCTCAGAAACTACAGTTTCTATATCGTGTCAGTCCGGGAGTCTGTGATAGAAGTTTTGGTATCCATGTTGCAGAGTTTGCAGGATTTCCAGAGTCGGTCATTGAAGATGCAAAGCAAACTGCAGCAAAATTGGAGAACTTTGGCTTTCAAACAACAAACACTTCCAATACTATACGACAACATGATCATATGAAAGACAAGGAACATGGACTGGATATCATGAAACATTTTGTGTTGCAATATAGACAGATAAACAATAGTTCAATGTGTATCGAAGAGAAGCAGTCAGCAATAAGAAAGCTCAGGGAAGAAGCATGTGGCCAGTCCAATGCCTATGTGCAAACTGTTATAAAAAGTAATATCTGAGAGAGTTATTTCTATCAGACAACAAGTTGAACAAGTACTAGTGCGAGCTGTTCTTGTTTTTGTAAACAACAAATAGTCCAATTGTATTGATATGAGAATACTGGCAACTTTATTTGCAAACACTAAAACATGTCAAAATATGTCCAGTTCAGGTGTATCTAATAAGAAGATATATAAATGAAAACAGCTTTTCACATCATGTCGTTTTATATTTCTAGTGATTGCTACTTTCATATTTCACCTTTTGCTTTCAACTGCTCATAAGTGTGTCGACTCACATAGCGCAAACCACAATATTTGCAAGTTGCTGGATACGGAGCTTCTAAACGAATATATTCGATTGGATGGCCAAGAGGACCTCCTCCACCATTACAAGCTGCTACAACACCATCAACAACTGTAGGAGGAACCTTTGAAATAAGTTCCATGGCGTCACTTTGCCACTTTTCTCTCACTTGTTCCAGATCTGTTCCTTCTGGAACTACTCCAAGAGGTCGATGCAAAGTTTTTGTGTTTCCATGTCGATGCCCTTTTTCTTCTTCCTCTGCTACAACTCTAACAAAAACACTAGAGTGCAGACTTTTTTGTTTCAAACGTGAAAGATCCCATAACCAACGACTCGCTGATGTTCGAAGCATCCAAAACATTATTTTTTGATGGCCAGTCTTCACAATATTTCTTCTCCTTGTTCTTGCATTGCCTTTCATTCAGTTGCTTTCAAACTTTGTCATCTTTTACTTTGTCAAAAATAATCAACCCATCCACCACATGCTGTATGTCTAATATACCATCAAGAAGAAAGTTTCTAAGACAAGCCTTGATACTTTATATTTTGTCCAATACCCTGCCAACAAGTGTTATTGCCGATGTTTCTTATGATAAATATGCTAAACAATACGATAAATTAGAAAATAGTTTTCTATCCAAATGTTTTGGTTTGAATCATTTACGAAGAGAGTTGTTACAAAACATCCAAGGAGGAAAGGTATTAGAAGTTGCCGTTGGTAGTGGTTTGAATCTTGAGGGGTATCCTTGGTCACGAATAACCACATTTCGAGGAATTGATTCTAGTGCTGCCATGTTGGAAGAAGCCAAATTGAAACTTCAAAATCTTTTAATCTCAGACTATCAATTAATTCAATGTGATGCCAAACAACTGCCTTTTCCTGATAATCATTTCGATTATGTAATTGATACTTATAGTCTTTGTGTAGTCGATAATCCCTTGAAAGTCCTTGAAGAGATGAGACGTGTTTGTAAGGATGATGGCTATCTTTTGTTATTGGAGCATGTCGCTAGTCCTTCTTTCCTAGTCCAAAGTTATCAACACTTAACGAATGATATGGTTGCTTTCTTTTCTAAAGGTTGTCATTGGAATTTACCACTCGAAACACTTTTAGAGCAATGTCAACTCTTTCAAATAGTGAAACAAAAACGTGTTCTCTTGGGAACAGTTGCCATGATGATCATTTCCAAAGGTCGATAAAACAACAATCTTTTATTTTCAGTCAAGCAACGACCGATAAAGATATTCAGTCATTTCTCTTATTTAGAAGCTGCTTTCCTTCCTCCTCCTGTGCCAGTGGTTGTCGTACTCTTCTTTGAAGTATACTACAAACAAATATTTAGTATTCAATGCCCAGTGAAACCAATCAACGACTTACAATTTTATCTCCAAACTCTTTAGGTATTAAAGAACGAACAGCATCTCTTTCTTCTATCAATTCTTTACGAGTCTTTTCCATCATTTCTGCAGAAAACTCATCAATAGGAAGATTAAGTATTCGATTATAATGACCACCAGGACAAGTGACTGGAACAGAATACCAAAGTCCTTCATCAATTCCATAACTACCATCACTTATAATACCCATCGAACACCAACGATCACCAACACCATGCCAATAGTCTCTCATATGATCGACCACAGCTGCTGCTGCTGAAGCTGCAGAAGATGCACCACGAGCTTTGATAACTTCTGCACCTCTTTGTTGAACTTTAGGAATCATTACTTGTCGAATCCATTTATCATCATTGATCACTTTTCTGGCAGATTCTCCTCTTATTCTTGCATGAGAAATATCTGGATATTGTGTAGAACTATGATTACCCCAAACAACTACTCGATCAACTTGAGGTATTTTACAATCAACCTTTTCAGCAATCATATATTGTGTTCGATTCTGATCCAATCGCATCATTGACATGAAACGTTCAGGATTGAACTTTGGAGCATTGGCAGCACAAATTAACGCATTGGTATTTGCTGGATTTCCAACAACAAATACTCTCAAGTTATCAGCAGCAACTTGATTCAAAGCTTTTCCTTGTTCAGCAAAGATAGAAGCATTAGCTGAAAGCAAATCTTTGCGTTCCATTCCTTGTGAACGTGGCTTTGCACCAACCAATAAAGCAACTGAAACATCAGCAAAACCTTTTCGCAAGTCATCTGTTGCAACGACCCCTTGAAGAAGAGGAAATGCACAATCTTGTAACTCCATAACAACACCTTCCAATTTGTTGAGAGCTTGTGGTACTTCAACAAGATGGAGTACGATGGGTTGGTCACTTCCTAACATTTCACCACTGAAGAAACAAACCATTAAATACTAAAAATGCAATTCACTACAATTGATTTCTTACTTTGCTATTCTTGGTAGTAAAGAATAGGCGATTTGACCAGCTGCTCCTGTAACTGCCACATGTAAAGTTGGAAGCCAATCCTTTCCCGATCCTTTATATATTTGAACATTTCTAGAAGGTATTTTATTGATTAGGGAACCATTCGAAGAACAATTAAGTTGTTGTTTCGAACAATAGGAAACAACGTTTCTTAATAAATGTCCAGTAGGACGCATAAAAGACATGTTGTGTGATAAGGACACCGCCACAAAATAATAATCCAATCAACAACACATCAGATAAAGCGTCAACCATATGTTATCAAGAAGAAAAGCATTTCCATCTTTATTGGGTAACATTGATAGTTTGTAAACCTTTAAAGGAACTTGTTGGAACAAAAGAAACAATGGTATAGAATGGATGCGGTGCATCTTCATCATCGTTTGGTAGCCTTTCAATACAATATCAATCAATCTCTATTATAATGTTGCTAGTCTTACCTTTCTAGTCTCACTCGAATACGAAAAGGAACACTACGAATCCCTTGCTTCCAAATCTCTCTATTCAGTCTCGTATCAATTCGAACATCTTCTGTTCCCATCGCTTTCTGAGCAAACTTTCTTATTTCTTTGATGGCTCTTGGTGCTCTCCTTTTCCAAACACATCCATGCAATCGTTTCTGTAAATTGATGGTATGTTCTCTTTTTGCGGTTTCTACCGTTGTTTTCTTTGTTCCTTTTCTATCTTTTGCCACCATAAACCCTAATCAAATAAGAAACAACCAATCAATCAGACAATCCTTTCAACTGTCACCCAACCAAGACTTCGACGCCGTCCATTGTTGTGTGGGTGACATAAGAGGAATTGGAAGGCTTAAGAGCCGAAAATAACCAAAGTATTTTTTAAGAAAGGTTGACCATTTCTTCATGTCCAAGTTACAAACAGCTACTATTCATTCTGCAGTAGCAGAAATTTTAAAAGAATCTCAAGAAAAGAAAAGAAACTTTGTGGAGACAATTGAACTACAGATTGGTCTAAAGAATTATGATACGAAGAAAGATAAACGTTTTAGTGGCTCTATAAGACTTCCTCATATACCAAAGCCTCGTATTCAAGTGGCAGTATTGGGAGATGCCATTCACGTTCAACAAGCTCAAGAAATAGGAGTGGATGCTTATGATGTGGAAGCATTGAAAAAGTTCAACAAGCAAAAGAAACCCATCAAGAAGTTTGTTAAGAAATATGATGCCTTTTTAGCTTCTGATTCAGTTATTAAGCAACTTCCAAGAATATTAGGCCCTGCATTGAACAAAGCAGGCAAGTTTCCTACACCCATTGCTCATTCAGATAACTTGCAAGAAAAAGTCAATGAAGTCAAGTCAACCATCAAGTTTCAGTTGAAAAAGGTACTTTGTATGGGAGTTGCAGTAGGTAGTGTGCAAATGTCAGAAGATGAGTTGGTTGGTAATATTACTTTGGCTATCAACTTTTTGGTTTCTTTGTTGAAAAAGAATTGGCAAAATGTCAAGTCTTTACATATCAAAAGCACAATGGGAAAACCCAAAAGACTTTATTGAGATGTTGTGTTGTTGTTCGCATAATAAAAAGATGAAACAATGTGCCTTTTATGATATTTCCTGTTGGAAAATACATTCTTGTTTGAGAAAGACTATTTATCTTGACAAAAACTATTATTTACAAAGTAAAAAGTGTGGAAAGCTTTTTAAAGCTTGTCGTTCTCGTAAGGACGTTTGTTGGTTGGTAAGAAGAAGAATACTTGCAACAGCTTGTATAGAAGAACAATTTCCTTTTGCTTTGGATGACTTTCAAAGAGAAGCTATTGAATGCTTAAAGGGACAAGAAAATGTGTTAGTCACTGCACCTACAGGCTCTGGGAAAACAGTCATTGCTGAGGCTGCCATTTATTTGGCACTGAATATGAACAAAAGAATATTCTACACAACTCCTTTAAAGGCACTTTCTAATCAGAAGTTTCATGATTGTCAGAAAAGATTTGGCGCCACAAGAGTAGGATTGTTGACTGGAGATATTACTATTCAAAGAGACGCCAGTATTCTTGTGTTGACCACAGAAATATATCGCAATATGTCATATATGGATGCCAAACAAGAACTTGAAGATTCTGTTTATGCAGTTATCTTTGATGAGTTTCATTATATGAATGATAGAGAAAGAGGAACTGTATGGGAAGAAGCAGTGATTAACAGTCCAAAAGAATTATTATTTGTTGCACTCTCTGCCACTTTATCTAATGCAGTGGAATTGAAAGATTGGTTGGAAAGTGTTCATAGAAAGACAAGTATCGTTCAAACAGATGTTCGTCCTGTACCATTGCATTATCAATGTGCTACAAGGAATGGTATCTTTCCATTGATAGAATATCGTAAAGTGCGTGGTTCATCTTCTTCTTCAGTGATGGTGCCTAAAGTATCTCGTGAGTTATCAAGTCAATTCAGTCAGAATGGATATCGTTTTCATAGACATCTAAAGAGAGAAGAACATTATGCATTGAAAGGAAAGAAGAAAGCAATGACTGACCTTCCAAGTTATTACTTTTTAATTCGAATGCTATCCCATCGCAAAATGTTACCTTGTATTGTTTTTATATTTAGTAGAGCTGGTTGTGATCGTGCAGCCAGAGAGTTGGGAAACAAGATAGGAAAAGGTCTGTTATTGAATCGAAAGGAAAGACAACAATTATCACAAAGAATACTTCAATGGATAGAATCTCATCCAGAAATATGCAAACAACAAGAAGAAAGACTGGAGTTATTACAATTAGGTATTAGTGTTCATCATGCAGGATTACTTCCTATTTGGAAACGATTGGTGGAAGAATTGTTTATTGATGGACTTGTAAAAGTGGTATTTGCTACTGAGACATTGGCAGCTGGAATTAATATGCCAGCAAGAACTACAGTGATTACTTCACTCACCAAAAGAGGTGATAATGGTATGGAAGAATTAAGTATTTCCTCTTTTCAACAAATGGCAGGTAGAGCAGGACGTCGTGGAAAGGATTCTCAAGGTTTCTGTGTCGTGTTGTTATCTTTTGATGATAATCCTAAAAAAGTGTTTCGTTTGGCTACAGGAAAAGTGGAAAGTATAGTTTCTAAGTTTTTACCAACTTATTCATTGGTTTTGAATCTTTTACAAAATGGCAAGTCTCCTCAACAAGTCAAAGAATTTCTCGCAAAGTCATTTGGAAACTTTATGTTACAATCTCAGTTAAGACAACAACAAGAAGAGAACAAAACTGAATGGGATGAATATCAACAAACAGCTGAACTTTTAAAGCAAAGTTCTATTCCTTTCAATGAATTTAATAAATATCAGAAGCTACAACAACGTCTGAAAATGGAAAAGAGAACTGCAAAGTATTTACAACAACAATTGATTGAATCTTCTAGAGAATGGATACAAGACATGTTACCTTTTGCAAGTGATGGTATTGCATTGTTATTGAAACCATTCGATAGTAAAGTGAACAAGACTTTATGGTCATCTGGTCAAGATGATATGGAAATGGCATGGCTGGTGACCAAAGACATAACAAATGAGTCAAATGGTTCAACTGTTTTGGTTTGTATAACACAACATAATTATTTTCGCCATGTTGACCACTCTCAAGTCTTTGCTATTGGCGATTTGGATCAACCTATTTTAGAAGATAATCATATTCAACTATTGAGAACAGAATATGAACAACAGAAGCAGTGGATATCTACAAACTGTAATGATGTTTATGTGATAGGAACGCCAACAACAGCAACTATTCTGGAGAAAGTTTCAACTTGTGAAGCAATCAATTTTCCTATCATGGAAATGATTAAAAGTCCTGAATGGATGGCGCAAAGAGAAAGAGTAGCACATGTCCAATCCCAATTAGAAAACTTGACACTTCATCATCATTCTAATCGACAAGTGTTATTAAGAGCCTATGAAAGTCATTTAAGATTACAGAAAAAGTATCAATCGAAGTTCTTACTGCTTGAAACCACTATGGAATATTCCAAAGAACCAGTGGGAAGTATACAACAGTCTTGGGATTATATTCAAGCATTAATGAAGACATTGTGTGATTTGGGTTTTACGGATGCGACCAGTTATACCCAACAGAATATTTGGTACAAAGTGACTCCATTAGGCAAGTTGTGTTCATTGTTGAGAGGAGAGAATGAAGTATGGTTATCTCTGGTATTGGGCTATCTCAGTGGTCATCATCCATCACCTGATCATTTGATTGGTACTCTTGCTGCTGTCATTGGTGACCCTATTAGAGAAGATGCCTATATAGAATATGAGCCATCAGTTCCTACCCGTTGTTTATTAGAACAATTAAGCAGTTTACATCAAAGAGTACTTGAGACACAAAATAGATATGGTGTGGAATGTGTGGCAAGGTTTGAATGGGGATGGTCAGGTATTGCTGAAGCTTGGGTCAAAGCTCCTATATGGGAACATTTGGTTTCCAAAACAAGTTTAGATGAAGGAGATATTTGTAGAAACTTGAGAAGAGTTTTGGATGTGTTGAGACAGATTCCTAAACTGCCAAATGAGTTTGGAATGATATCTGAAGCATTTCGTTCCACAGCACGTCAAGCAATATCTCTTGCCTATCATTTTCCAATTTGTGATGATATAACTTATGCTATGGATGCCTATGAAATGGAAACTCATCATACAATGAAGAAATGAAAATGCTTTATAAACACAAAGCAATCCTTTTCCCCAACTATTAGTTTTCAATTCACTCTATACTTGTATGATTATTATGGACTAACAAGTTTGGTCAGCTTTTTGCTCCATCATCTTGTTTCCATTGTTCTTCTTCTATTTGTTGTACAGTGGCTGCCAAAGTTGCTGTAAAAGACATTGAGGAAAGATTCGCTGAGAGTTCATCCATACTCTTCTCCAAATGGGCCCAATCTTGTGAAAACATCATATTTCCTTGAGAGTTTTCATATAGTTCTGTTTCTCGAGGAAAATCAAACTGATGAATACTTGCTTCATCAGGGGCTTGTTGAGGTCCTTTAGAGCTCACTGGTGGTAGAGTGTCAGTAACCAAACCAGAAGAATTGGTTGCATGCTGTGCTTCAGTTGGAGTAGTCATAAGCTTTTGATCTTCTGTCTTTAACAATTTCGGAAAGTATAACATTGAAGAAGAACCGCTTTCAAATCGTTCATGTTTTCCTAAAACAGCTCTTGTTTCATTCTGTAGACTTTCCACCAAGTTTCTTAAGGAACTACTATCTTGAACCAAAGAGTCTGAGTGAAGTAGTTTATGATAAGAAGGAAATTCTTCCAAGCTTGGATAATGTCGTTCATGAGGAAAGGAATCTTGTTCTGTTTGTGGTTGTTCTTCTCTCAAACCAAATTTCTCCTCTTCTTCTTCTTCTAATGGAAAGGCTGAAGTAGAGCGATTGCCTTGTATAAAGTTGGATAAATCTCTTCTGGAAGGTTCTTCAAAGGTATCTTCTTCACTTTGGAAACGACTCAAATTACTTGGAAGGTTATCCATACTGTTTACTAGGGAATGTTGTGTATATAAACTATCAGCTTCATTTCCTTCATTTCTTTTCAATAACATTATTCAACCTATTTTAAACCAATACTTACCATATTCTGATTGGCTATATGAACTGTTTCCAAAAGAGGAACTTTTTACTTTTGAAGCAGCTTGTAAAGCTAATAATTCTCTTTCATATTCTCGTAGTCGTTTTCTTAAAATTTCGTTTTCTTCTTTTTGACGAACAACGGCATCCTTCAAACTTTCATATCTTCGGTATAATATTTCACTCAAGTCCGATAACAAGTATTCTTCTGGCACAAAAGGCAATCCAAATACCGGATGATAACAAATAAGACTTCCTGTCTTTACCAAACGTCTATCCTTGATGATACCAACGGGTTTATTGCGTTGTATTCCCACCCAAAGTTCAGGTTTATCACGTTGAAATAGTTCATGGGAAAATTCATAACTGGAGGTGTATAAGTTTAGGTAGTGATAACTTGGGAGAATAAAACTTACCGCTTCTGGCTAGACTTGTGAAAACCGTATTGGTTTAATTGACGAACAAAACTAGATAGGTTTCCGTGCTTGAAATATTTGGGTAAGATAGTACTAGAACCAATTCTTTCAATATAAAATGCGCAAGACTCGATGTGTTTCCTTACGAAGCAAACTGTCCAGGATCCCATACCACAAAACTCTTTCCATTACAATTCCACGACACTATATTGTCGCTAGAAGGCTCTTCAATGAATTCTGCAAGTTTTCTTACAAAAGGAGTACAGTTATTGACTTCTGACTCTATCCACTCGGAACCACTCGCATCACTCATGACAACGAAATCTTACAAAAGAACATTTCAACTTATGAAATATAAAGCGCACTCTTCTTTCAATCCATCATAGAGTCCTCAATATGCTTATTCTGTTCCTCATTTGTTTCATGAGAGTTGTTAACCGACTCTATAAGAAAAACACGATCAACATGGGTATCTTTCAATGGTTCATAAGGAAGGATTGGATAATTCTGTTCTATTTCAGGTAGAACACTGTCACATTTTCTATTAACTTTATCCTTTTGAAAACAGTTTTTATGAACTGATGATAGAAATAGTTCACGTATTGGGTCCATATCTTTTGCATAGTGCAGAGTCCAACAAGATGGACAAGAAGATTCTTCCGTTCTTGACGGAGCTAATACTAGTGGATACATAGATGAATTCACAAAGGTATTATGGTTTGCTTCTTTTGTTGACTCTTCCAACAAAACAGGCCACTCTTGTTCTTGTAAAATACCATCTTGGTGTTCAACATGCAATCTTTTGTTTGCAGTCTCACCTAGCTCTCCACTTGTTAAGCGACTGTTGCCCGTGTACTTTTTCCCTACCTACTTATCCAACCGTCTTTATCTCTCTTGCGTTTTCTCAGTATTGGTTGTTCTAACAAGTGTTCCATATTATATCATTGAAGCGTTTTACACAAACCACCAAGGGCCATGTTTGTCTTTTGTTACTCTATGGTAGAACTCTCCAAGCTTCGATAAACTTCGAAAATGGAAAAAATCAATGCATGTGTGAATGACACAATGGTATGGGGTGCTGGACACAAACGCAACTTGTCTTGTCTATTCTACACAAAAAGCAATGAAATAGATTAGATTGGTCGATTGTTCCAAACAGTAAGAAATACTTTTCTCAATTTTGATTCATTTCAGTAACAACTATTCAAGAAAAAGGATAAAGTTTATTTCCTATGCTTTACTTGATTCTTTTAATGAATAACCAAATAGTCTACTTGCTTGATAGTCACTTGTATCAAGTGAGACAAGTATGCAATGAGTTCACTGATGCATAGGAAATTGTATGAATGATTTTGGAGGGCAAGTCGTATTATTTTGTTAGTCCCTTGCAATTGTTCTTCTTCTCGTAACAAACTGTATATTTAGTGTGATGCACAATAATAACAAGTCTATAGAAGAAGATTCGGATGAACTTGCTGCAAGTGCTCCTGAAGATGCACGTGTGGTAGCAGCCATACTGAAAGCAGCAAGTATAGATGCTTTTGATACACGAGTGGTGGCACAACTGGTGGAATTCGTTTATAGTAAGCTTTTTTATTCATGAAATGGTTATTTGTGTCAATCTAATCAAATGTGTTTAGAATATATTGGAGATGTATTAGAGTGTGCAAGAACATATGCCCAATATGGTGAAAGGGAAGAAATCAACCAAGAAGACGTGAAACTTGCAGTTTCTTCTTTATTGAGTAAATCATTTACGCAACCTCCTTCTAGAGATGTCTTGTTAGAACTTTGTAGAGAGAGAAACCAAATTCCTTTGCCTCCTATTGAGAGCTATGTCGGTATTCAGTTACCTCCACCACAGTTTCAATTAACACGACGAAACTATCAACTACCGAGAAAAGTAAGTATATGTTGTTGATTGAAAGAATAGTTGATGGATTATCGTGACTAGATGAGTGAAGTTAGGATAGCACAAGAAAGTTTAAAGTCTTTTTCAAACGCCGAGAAACCTGAAAAAGAGTTGCATGAAACGACACCGAGTAGAATGAATATGGATGAATAGTATTACTGATGTTATAGGAATAATGTTGTAAACTTCCAATTGTTTTTTAAGAGCTATATTTGTTCTTATATGAGTAGCCAAGTCTTTTCTAAATGATTCTTTTTCTTTCTTATTGGTGAATTGATTGGTTGGTGACTGTTGACTTGTCGCTCTTGAAACACACCATTTTCTAGTTGTTACTTTTTCTCTATAAAGACATGTCAAATACAATGGCACAAGTTTCAAAAAGTAATGACACAGAAAATGTGCTTGAAAACAACGACATAAATAATAAAACAGATACAACCGGTTATGTCGACGAAGCCGACGTGGATGCCGTAAGCAACAATAAGCGTAAAGCTCGTTTAAAACAACCACCAAATAAAATTGTATTTAGGAATTAGAAGCAATGAAGAAACGACTTCAGGAAATGGAAGAAGAAGCGAATCGCTTGAAGGAAGTACAAGAACAGAGTGCCTCCGAGGTGCCTTCAACTGAAGAAGTTGATAGACGCTCGATTTATGTGGGAAACGTAAGATACAATTGTGTGCAAAGTTGAAAAAATAAAGTATCTGTAAATAATAGGTAGACTACGGAGCTACACCAGAAGAATTACAATCTCATTTTAAGGAGTGTGGTACCATCAATCGAGTAACTATCCTATGTGATCGTTTTACGGGACATCCCAAAGGGTTTGCATATATTGAATTTGCCATGGAAGAAGGAGCAAATAATGCAGTTTTTTTAAATGAGTCTCTATTTCGTGGACGAACGTTGAAAGTATCTTTAAAAAGAAATAATGTTCCAGGAATTAGTACGACAGATAGAGGAAGAGGTCGAGGGTTTCCTCCTCGAGGATTCGGTTTTCGTGGACGTGGTGGTTTTCGAGGTTATCGTGGCAAGTCTTTTCACGTTTTCCGTGGAAGAGGACGTGTTGCACCTTATTGAAGTCAAAATGGTCTATATATATATTTGCAGATATATAGAAGGAGGTTTGTGTTTTTTGACCAAGTGGTATAAACAACGGTTGCTTTGGAGGAAATCGACATGTTTATTGACCTATGTTGTGTGTATGTTTGGATGGTTACCAAGTTCATTTTGTCAGGACGCTTTGAATAATAACGAAAGATTCAAATAGAAAAGAAATAAAAGATAAATTCAAAATTTTTATTTTTTATTTTTATTTCGTTGTTTGAAAGATTGAAACCATTTTCTCTTTTTCTTTTGTTTCAAAAGGACTGTCGATTGAAGTCTTTGTTTGGCGCGGTTGGTAGTGGGTCCACTTTTAAACTTTTGTTTTTTTTGTTTTCCATAAGGTCCTCTATCTTTACGACCTTCTTTGACACGAGCAAGTCTTTCTTCTTTAGTTTTTCGTCGTTTGACTTGAAAAGACTCAATGTCTGCTGCAGTCACCACGTGCTTATCTGAACGTTCCCTTTCTTCTCTTGTCTTGTTTGAGGAAGCAAAGTCGGCATCCGTTAAAATACGAGAACAACTAAACATAGTCTCCACGGTGTTGTCATGTTCTTCTTCTTGTTGTTCTGATTCAACAAGTTCTATTTCTGTCTCTTCTTCTTTGCTAGACTCCTCACTGTTTGCTTCATCACAGCAACTGCCCTCTTCTTCTTCGAAACATAAGGATTCCGTTTCATCCTGCCCACTAGCCTCCTCACTCTCTGTCAATTCGTTCAATGCTGCCTTCTTCTTTTTCAACAGCATCATGGTAGCTTCCTTTCCGCGTTCTGACTTTGGAAGTAGTTCTGGATGAACATTGCGATAAAATGAAAGAAGAGATCGCGCTGCCATCATAACACCTCTGTCTTTGGATGTTTTATAAGCAATCAAATCCTCCAATAACTCGGAATTCATAGCCATTGCTTGTTTTGTACAAATTATCCGAATTGTATTCAAACCAACTGCACAAGTATCGGCAGAAACATGAGGAACGACAAATTGTTGTGCAAGATAGCGAAGAACCATTTCCACTGTCTCTAAAGGAGTATATTCATGAATGCTTTGTAACAAAATGACAAGCATATTGGTAACGCCAGCTTGATGTGGTCGAATATACTTGAGCAAGTAATTCACAAAACTGGGAATATCCAACTGGTGATATCCAATGACTCGAGATATCAAATTTATAATCGAAAGCCGTAGACGAAAACCTTGATTTCTTTTCTTCAACTCGGAAAACAATCTTTCCGCAAATTCTTGAGGACTGAAAAGTAATGTTATCGGAGGATCTATTTTGGAAGCACATTTATATTTTCTTTTCATTCGACGTTCACTCTGAAACATTCTCGAAATCTTTCGCTTTGTTTGTTTTTTCTTTCTCACATTCTTTTTCCCAGTTTTACAAAAAGTATCCCATAACTCCTTTGCGTGTTGATTCACATGCGGATCGATCTTTGAAACCTCATCCTCTTCATTTTCTTCTTCATCGGAACTGGAATCGGATTCTTTCTCCTCTGTAAAATTTTCTTGCAAGTAGAAGTGAACTGCAGTTGCTTTAACTTTAGCATTTTCATGAAAACAACAGGAAGACAAAACATTACATGTGGTTGCATCCGAAAGAATTCCTTTCCCATAAAGTCTTACCAATATTTGCAAAGTTTTTTGAACAATCCGGTCATCACTATCTTGTAAAAATTGATATAGAAGAGCTTTGCAGTTATTATGCAACTTGGCATCCTTTTCCAATTCCATCGTATACTCAACATCCTTCATAATGAGATGAAAAAGATATTTTCGAAGTTGTTTATCGGAACACTGAAACAATTTAAAATAACAAGGAAGAGAAGTTAAACAGTCAACAACTTTACTCTTCCGAAAAGCCGATAGGGTTCGTATCAATTGGAAACGTAATAAAGCATCAAGCACTTGTCCTTCTTGTTCCAAAAGTTCCAATATTTGTTTACATATCTTGGCAGTTATAGGAAGCTTGTTGATATATCGAGCAAGTTGAGAAGCAAAAATAAGCAAAGCACCCAGCTGTTGAACATTGCCAGTACTTTCTTCAAGGGTTAATTGCAATAAAGAATCTAACAAGTTTAGTTGACACTCAACGTCAGTTCTATAAGCTTCAAAATCATCTTTACAACAATAAAATAAGGTTTGCAAGTTGCTTTCCATTGCGTTCAAGTGGTTTCCTTCACCATTTTTTGTAAGTCATGTTGCCTATCGACGAAAGGCCAATCGAGTCGGAGCATTCTTTACCTGTTATTACTAATGAAAGTTGGTTACCATCACGAAATAGTTTCCAAAACGCTATCTTTAACCACAAATTCTTAAAACAGTTATTGTATTTGTTTTCCATTTCTCAGCACTGTAGAACTGATCAGTTGCTGCTTGTTGGGCTATGTCTTTTGGTTATTGTCAGTTTGTTTGTAGGTTATCAAGTAATACTAATACCAGGGAGAATATATCAAGCCTTAATTGATGATAATAAGGCCAAGTTTATATCGGAAATCAGAGTTTTATTTCTTTTGAGTATGCTCATAACACTTATCAAAGTATTGAGGACAGCTTGTCAAAGTGTGTTGAGTAACCGAGCAAGAAAATGGGTCACTGAACGACTCGATAAACAATATTTAAGTGATGAATTCTTTTACCATTTGGAAAATAGTTCACCATCCATCGATAATCCTGATCAAAGAATAGTTTCTGATGTAGAACAACTCTTTGAGAAACTTTATGAAACACTGGTAGGAAGACTGGGGTCTGGTGGTATGGTAGAAGCTTTGATAACTATTATTTGGTATTCTATTCAAACTTTTCGACGTTGTGGTTTAATTGGTATTGTTGTTGCTTATGTTTGGTCTCTTTTGGTGAGTGGAATGGATACCATTCTGGTGAATGTGGTGTCTCCTTGGTTATATCGCCAGGAAATGTTGCAAGCTTGGTTTCGTTTTCTTCATATCGACTTGAGAAGAAATGCAGAATATATTGTCTTTCAAGGAAGTAGTGAGTTTGAACGCCATCGATTGTATCATTCTCTGGAATCCTTAATAAGTAATCGATATCGAATTATTTATAGACAACTAAGTTTAAATAGCTGTCAAATTGGTTTTGGTTATTTAGTAACCATTGTGATGTATGGGACGATTGGTATGATTCTATTCTTTCCATTGGGATGGAGTACGATAAGAGATGCCGATAAAGCAGAATGGATTGCTCAGACAAGCGGTATCTTTATCTCTCTGTTATATGGATTCACTAGTGTTGTTCAAGAAGGTACTAATTTAAGTAACTTGGTGCCCTGTACGACTCGAATAGGACAATTCTCAGAATGCATGGATTCATACTTTGAAAGGAACCAGGAGAAAGACTGGACAAGTCCTCATGATGATTTGATAGCAGTTCAAAATTTGGAACTGAAGACATCAGATGGCAAAAATCTACTTTCCAATGTTCATTTTGATGTCAGAAAAGGAGAATCATTACTTTTATGTGGTCCTTCAGGTATCGGAAAAACTTCCATTCTTCGATGTGTTGCGGGTCTGTGGAAACCTTGTCATGGAAGAATTTTCCGACCTATAAGAAAAGATACATTTAATGGTGGTATCTTTTTCATTCCAGATCATCCTTATTTTCCTCCAAATAGTTCTTTACGACAACAAATCAAATATCCAATGAATCATTGGAGCTATTCTATTTCCCAACAAATAAAGGAAGACCAAGAAATGGACGATTTATTGGCATTGGTACAGTTGAAGCATTTGAAGCAACGTGTTGGAAGCTTTGATAGAGCAATGGATTTCTCGAATTGTCTATCTGCTGGAGAAAAACAAAGATTATGTTTTGCAAGAGCGTTGTTTCATCAACCAGAATTTATTATCATGGATGAAGCCATTTCTTATCTTGATCAACAAGCCAAAATGAATATTTTTCATATTTTGAAAGGAAGAGGCATTGGGTTTATCACAGGTATGGTAGAGAATGAGCAGAGGTCAACGATATCTGATATAAATGCTTTCTAGTGAGTCATGATGAGGAACTAAAGAGTATGCATGATCGCATTGTATATCTTTCAAAACCCAATACCGAAAGAGAATAGAAATGGAGTTGTGGAAAAGTGATTTGTTTTCCTGCTTAAAGAATAGGTGCAGTGCTTTTCGCGATGGATCGATCAGCAAGACATGAATAGGCAAAAATGCACCGGTTGCTTTATATAGTCAACCAAACTTGAATTTATGCAAAACGGACTTGTTATAAAAGAAAAATTACAAATGCTTTATAATAACCCACATTCTAGTCACTATACTCAACACTGCGTTTATATTGTCTCCAGGAACGACTAAGCATTCTTAAAAAGACATGTCCTCCAGGTCCTTGTAGCTCTGTAGGTATTTCTGGTTCTGATTCTGTCAATGGGAGTTCAATGATATCTGATAACAACAAGGTTCCATTCAACAGTCTAGTTTGACTCGATGTACTGTGTTCATCATGATGAATTTTGTGTTGGGCACCTTCAAAACGAGAATAAAGATGACTTTCTAATGCTGCTGTTTCTTGTTGTTTTTCCATTTGCAACTGACTGTTACTTTTAGAAATTGTAAATGATTCGTCTGTTAGAAGGGACTGTCCTTCATTCTTACAAACAGCTTTACAACTATACACAGGAGTTAAAGTTGAAAAAGAGGGATTCTCTAACAGTTCTTCACTAGATTTCAGCTTGCAGCTCATGTCATCTTTTTCGTCCACGGCCTCTTCTTTATCCGACAATTCAAGTCTTCTAGCTGCCCTATGGTTTGTTGTTGTAGTTGAAACTGGGAAACTTGCTACTTCTTGAGGATGAAAAGTGGAGTAAATGGCAGAAAACATATGTTGATTACAAGGCAACTGTGGCACCATATGTTGAATGCAGCACCACATATAAAACTGTTGATGAATATCGAGTATATTGGGATATTCTACTGGAGGTAATTTCTTTCCTTTCACCGATTCTTCTACCGCGTGGTTATGACTAGCATCTTTAGGAACCCATTCGGTACCAGATGAAACACCTACTCTCTGCATTCTTCCATAAATAGAAATCATTCCTGGTTCGGTAAAGTTGTTCATCAAATTTGAAATATTACTCTAGAACAAGTTGTTTGGAAAAAAGAAACGATTTCTTGCCCTTGTCCCCACGAAAGGATGCTTGGGAAATTTGGCTTCACCGATAGAAAAATGCACAATCAGCCAACTGGGCCAATGAGTTGTTAACGATGACACTGACGGTAATCACCAATGGTCGGACTTGTGGAAGCCAACCAACCACCAATTCAGATAAGTACCAACCTTCTTATGAGAAGAACAAGAGTAGCTATAGTGAAGTCAGTTATAACTGCTCACAGTACTAAATAAATATTAAAAACACGCAGCCCTCAAATATTTACGTCTACTCTTCTTTTTTTACTATTCCGACCTTTTCAAGAAACTGTTTATGTTTAAGATGTCCGAAAGATACTAAATACGTCTCAAATAAAGGTGTACTGTTGTCTATTCTTCTTTTCTATGCTTTTCAAGTTTGACCTTCGCCGGCAGAAATCTTACCAGGACGGGAAATACACCTTGTCAAGTAAATTCTACTGAGCACTCATGGAATGAGTAGTCTCCGACCTACTCAAGTCGTTGCAATTCAGAAAGGATAAAGCTGGTTACAAAAGCAGAGCACTCTATCCGTAGCTTTACCAAATATGGTTTGGTTCTGTAAATTACGCTTGACGTGTACGATTTTCTTTTTGACGAACCAATTTTGGAAATTGAAGTTGCACTCGAATTTGATTGGTGGGATGAAAGAGGGATAGATGAATGAACGAATACCATCCGTAATTTCTAGAGTCTCTCTGGTGATGTCTCGATCAAAGGACCAGTCATCACATCAATTGGAATTTTTCCTCGTGTCATTTCCTCGTGCCGCTCCTCTGCTCAGGTTACATTCCTGTCTTTTAGGGTGCTGCAACTGTTTTTTAGAAAGCTCTCTTTCAACCAAAGCAATATAGCAATATAAATGACTGTAACATCATTTAAAGTATGCAACTGAAATAGCTGCTTATTTAAGTTTATTAGTCTCTACTTTTCAAATAAAAGACTTGTTTTAAAGAGGAACTGAGTATTAGATCGTTGCACAAACAACAATCAAGAACGTGATAAACGACTCACTGGTGTGTTTATTAATACTTTCGGTCCTTTTTGACCAGAGAGCATTCTCCATAAGTTTTTAAAGGGACAAAAAACCGTATTCTAGTTAGGAAAACTCAAATATTGCCTCTACAAATACCATATGACTTTTTTTCTCTGTTGAGAACCTGTCTGATGGCTCTTTTGTTCATTCTTCTTCTTTTACAAGACATCATATGGTTTCAGGTTGTCATCATTCTTCTTTGTACTAGCAGAAGCCAGACAAGTTCAAACATTGGCATAGAGAGGACAGCAAAACTGGAAAGAAAAATTAAAACTGTGGCGGCAACTCAGACGCTCCTCGCATTGGTTGTTGATGTATGCTTGGAGAAGACAACTCTAGTTCACAACCTTTTCAGCTTGTCAGCCAAAAAAGGAGACAAGACGTTGTGAATTGGATAGTTCAAAAACTTGTAACTTGGTATGGGTCGGAACCAGAAGTGTTAAAAGTGAGTTTACCTGGGATACAAACGCTCATTTGACTAAACGGATTTGTAGGAGATCAAAAACTTGGTGTTGAGAGAAGAAAGCAAAGCTTTTCAGTTATCTCATTCTCAAGCCGACTACCTTACCGTACTATCTCAATTTGTGGAACAAGCGGAGAACGCACATGCAAATACGTCTTTGAGTTCCCAGTCAACCAACGAAACACACCAAAAAGAAGTCTTTACTCAAAAAGACAGTGTCTTACGTAGAAACGGGCAGTCAGAAATTTTCAATAGGATTCGTGCACAAACTGCTGGTCAAGAGAATAGAATGGGTTGGAAGGCAACGCTAGGAAGTCTTTTGTTGTCACCCCTGCATTATGACCACGTTGCAGATACTTCAGCCGTGACGGGCATGACATTCTCAGCAAGCAGTTGTGGCGTAAAACGCGTTCAAGAAGATGATAAAAATTTTGGAAGGAAGGAGCATTCTATCCGGCAAGTACAGTCAAACGATCTTCCTCGTTCGACTAAAGGAACAAAGCGCGTAGCTTCTGTTATTTCTACAAGTGACAATGACCTGACAATCGAAGATGTTTTTACTTCGTTGAAAAGTAAATACAAGGTTCCTATACGAATACTGAATGGAATGCTTCCTCTAATCCAGAACGATAAGAGTATCTGTCCACCAGAACTTGTACAAGAGATTCACAAAATCGCGAAACTATTAGAATTAGATAGGAAAGAAATTTTGAAGTTGCCCATGAAACACGAAGAGGTCGCGAAGATTGAAGCTTTCCTGCAACGTATTTTGCATATGTTTCGTCCATTGATGAAGGAAGTTATTCAGTGGGTAGAGACGTTTGGTCGATCCTGGTTACAAGTAGATTCGAATCAATTGTGTCCTGAAAAAAATTCATCAAATACTGAAACCAACCTGGCAAAGGCCCGAGCATCTTTTACTCAGTTATCAGATAGCTGGTCAAAAGCTGTCTCAAAGGGCAGTTCAGAGCAGATCACATCACCTAAGCCTACAATGACTAGTTTAGAAAACAGTCATGTGGAACACACCATTTCATCACAATCATCACAACGAGGTGGATTAACAGCAAAGGATCAGCGTACGTTGGAAGAAACCCATGTGTCTGGTGACCGCTCAAGTGTATTGTTACTAAATGCTGTAGAAAAAACAATGGGTTCAATTGAAGCATTTGAGATACAATTGAACAGAGTAAGTATTTCAGTAATTTTTTATTATAATGCATATGAAGTGGTTGTAGATGAAAGATTCCAAAGGGAAAAGGGCAAAAGATCATTTAGAAACTTTGAAGCACCTAAAGGATCGTAACGAAACTCTCTGGAGGCAAGGTGAAAAGGAGGATGATTATAATTCTTATGATGGTAAGTTGCATTTGTTTTCTTAAAGTTGTCTATTGACTCTGTAGGGTAGATGATGTACAATATCTTTGCAGTTTCTTCCAGAAGAAATATCCTCATTTGTTGCTTCAAGTACACAGAGAAGCTGCAATGTACATTTCTTGTCAAGTAATATGTAACATGTTTAGATTTCCTATACTGTATATATTTCCTTGTGTGGAGCAAGACAAAGATATCAATTTCGTTGTGCAGTCATCAGTATGTGGATATAGCGAATGGCATGAACACCTTAAACACGACTTGCAGTTATGGTTGAATTCTATTCCAAGCCCAGTCCGAACAATTTCCGACATCATAGAGGGTTGGGCTACCATCACAGAATTATTTTTGAAAACAGCGACAAACTTTTTGGAACATCTCTTTTGTAACTAACTGCGTTCAGTAACCTGAAAATGAAAACTTTTTTTTTACTAATTATCCATCTTGTTCTTTTCTCTGGCATTCAGCTGTGGCAGTATAAAACATTCTTGTACGAATCTCTTTGCCAAAACAATCAATTATTTCACGGCGTTCCTCTTTACACTGCCTATCAATGCACTGCTCAATTTCTTGCTTGAGACGGATGATCGAGCTATCCTCAAACTCATTTGAATACAAAGCAGTAACATCTTTATATGCATTAACATAATCTTTCAAACGTAAATATGCCTTGGCTCGCTGAAAAATGGCTTTTCTATCTGATTGATTTATGCGTAGAGCTGCACTGGAATGAAACCATGCCATATAGGATTGTCTTATTCGATTGTAGCAAATGGCCAAGTTACTGTGTAAACTTGTCACAAGATTATCTTTTTGCTGCTTCTCCATGTTGTCTTTGTTCCCTGAAGAAACGACGAGTTCTAATGCACTTTCATATTTCTTTATCGCCAGACAAATAGATTCTTCTTGTCCCGCACTTGCTTGTTGTACATATTTTTTCCCTTCTTCCTTCCATTTTTGTACTCTCTCCAACAGGGTGTCAACATTCGTTGTTTCAAGTGAAGCTCCTTCCCCAGAAATAATCTCTCGTAAACGAATCTTGAAGGTTGAAAGTCTATAAAGTTGTTTATATCAGTTAAATACTTCAAAACTTACTCCTAGTCGATACTGTCCATCTGAAGAGGATACTTCACAGACTGCACCAACTGTCAAGCTAGAAATTATTCTTTCGAAACTCTCTGAATACTACTTAATAATCAAACCATATTTCTCGATATACTAAACAGTCCTTACTGTTCGGTGACCTAGTTTCATCCAAAACACAAAGTTATTGCCATTCTGCTGACCTGTAGTGTCTGGTAGTCCCTCTGAATACCCAGTGCACTCTACCAAACACCAGTCTCCAAACTTTGGAAAAGAACCTTCAACATTTTCTATTTGAATATGTCCGTTTGAAAACAAGTTGTTCCAATGTAACATTTAATGACAAGAAGACATCAAGTTGTGGTTGAAGAATTGTCCGTTGCGCTGCATTTGAGAGAAATTCATTGATTGAGAAGCTCAAAAGTACTTTAGACTTTGCATCAAAGTATGGGAGTAGGAAGCTCAACAGTGTCAGGAAAATTGGAAAAAGCTTTAGAAGTAGACATACCAGATGATGAAAGGTATTTTGGGTTTGAAAACGTAAGTATACGTGCAATTAGAAATAAATTAGAAGTGACTGACCACCGTTTTTGTGTAGTTTGGAAATACTTGCTATTGCAACTCAGTGCTGCAAGCGTTATACTTCTGCAAACCGTTTAGGGAACGCATTTTGGCATATAAAAAGGAACTGTTGCAGAGACAAGAGACTACTGCCCCTGAAACAAACAATAAAAGTCAGCAAGTTTCAACGAATGGTGCCTCTTCAAACGGTTTATCTTCTGCATACTCTTTTAAGAACGCTTTTAAGGGTATGGGAAGTGCAGTTGGTTTGTCTTCTAGAAAATCCAATGGTGGTAGTAGCTCCGATAGTCCAACAACGGACAGGAGTTCTCGGCACAGTTTAACAGGAAGGAACTCAGCAACATTGAGTACTTCTTCAAAGGAGAACTTGTTAACTTGTTTAGCAGACTTGTTTTACCAAGTGAGCACGCAAAAGAAACGAATTGGCTCAATTGCTCCAAAGAAGTTTATTGAAAGACTGCGCAGAGATAATCAACTCTTTAGTAGTTGCATGCATCAAGATGCACATGAATTTCTGAATTTTGTTCTCAATGAAATTGTAGAAATACTGCAGAGAGATGAACAGTTACAAATGTTAAAGCATTCAAACGGTACGAAAGGAGACTCTGTGTCAGGAGATAGTGATAAGGAATCCCGACTTTCACGGACATGGGTTCATGACCTATTTGAAGGACAATTAACAAATGAAGTGCGTTGCCTAAGTTGTGAAAATATAACTCAACGAGTGGAATCATTCTTTGACTTGAGCGTAGATATTGATCAGAATTCTTCTATATCTAGCTGCTTGCGCAACTTTTGTTCAACGGAACTTTTAACAAAGCATGATAAGTTTTTCTGTGATACTTGTTGTTCTCTACAGGAAGCAGAACGGTCGGTTCGAATTAAGAAACTTCCTTATATTCTGGCACTTCATTTGAAACGCTTCAAATATATTGAACAATATCAAAGATATAAGAAACTTTCTTATAGAGTTGTTTTTCCTCTTGAATTACGCTTATTTAATGTGAGTGAGGATGCTGAAGATCCTGATCGATTGTATTCTTTATTTGCAGTAGTTATTCATGTTGGAAGTGGTCCTAATCATGGTCATTATGTCTGTTTGATTAAGAGTCATAGACGTTGGATATTATTTGATGATGAATGTGTAGAACTTAAAGATGAAGAAGACTTGGAAGCAGTCTTTGGTAGTTCCTTTGAAATGGGTCCAAGTTCGGATGCCGGTTATATTCTTTTCTATGAAACAGTTCCTTACAATATAAGAGACACTTAATTATTGTACGAATACTTTTCGTCCTATTTAAAGAAAGCAAATGCTAATAAAAGATTTGGATTGTGACTTGGAGAGAAACCAACTCTGAGTATTTTGTACCAAAGGAAACCTTTCGGTTGGTATTTATGACAAGTATGTTTCCCAAGTTTCGATATCCTCTTACTTTTGAGGAAGGTTGGAACTTTATATGGAATAAAGGTTTCCTTCCACTACAACAGTGTTTGGAGTCAGGAATGGACCCAAGAAAGAAATATGGTTCTGAACAATGGATGGCTATTTATAATACAGTTTATACTCTTTGTACTCAAAAACCACCTCATGTCTATGCTGACCGACTTTATGCAAGTATTGAAGAGACAGAAGTCCAATACTTGAAGGAACGCATACTCCCTTGTGTTAGAAGTTTGCACGATGAGTCTAAGCTAAAGGAACTCGTACATCGATGGGAAAGTCATAAGATAATGGTGAACTTGCTTTTCTCTGTTTTCTCTAGTTGTACTCATCGGTTCTTGTAGATGCGTTGGATTCGAAAAGTATTTGGTTATTTGGATCGGTTTTATGTGAAAAGGGCACAAAAGCCAACTTTGGATGAGCTCGGCTATAATTGTTTTAGAGAAAATGTATTTCAGTTGGTGAAAGGAGAGTTGAGGACGGTGGTCTTAAATATGTTACGGAAGGAGAGACAAAGTGAGGTAGTCGACCAATCTTTGATTCAAGCTGTAGTTTCTATCTTTATCGAACTTGGCAATGGTTCTCTTAAACTCTATACCGAAGAATTGGAGTCTTTTTATTTAGCTTCGGTTGCTGAATATTGTAAGCAAGTGTCAAGTCGTTGGGCTGAAGAAGATTCGTTTCCCATGTATATGATTCGAGTGGAAGATACACTTCAGGATGAAGTAACTCGTTGCAAAACTTATTTTATTGAACAGACAGAAGAACGTTCATTGTTAATTTGCGAATCCGAACTATTGGATGCGCATCAACAGAAATTATTGTTAAAGGAACATTCGGGTTTTATTCCTTTGTTATTGCAAGGTAGAAAGGATGATTTGGCCAGATGGTACAGACTATTCTCACGACCAGGTGTAACAAGAGGCATTGAACCTGCTGCCGAAATGTTGAGAGAACAAATTCTACAAGAAGGCAATGCGATTGTCAAGTCATTCCGAGAAAGAGTGGAATTGACATTGAAGAGCAGTGGAGATAAGTCAATGTCATCACGACAACTTATTGAGCAACTGATGGAAATTCACGAAAGGTTGGTTTGTTTGTATTCCCAAATGGTAGATTTGCTAACTTGTACGTAGATATATGGGAGTTATTGTTTCATGTTTAGGAAATAATGCACGTTTTTATCGTGCCGTTAAAGAAGCATTTGAAAGTTTTCTTAATCAACCGCTTGGTTCAGCATCTTTTGCAGAGATACTTTCCAATTATTGTGACTCGCTTTTGAAAGTTGGAGGAGAGGCAAGAGACCTTTCAGAAACACAAATTGAAGAAAGGTTAGACCAAGCTATCAAATTGTTTAGTTACTTGTCGGAAAAGGATTTGTTTGGAGAATTTTATCGAAAACAACTGTCAAAGCGTTTGCTGTTCCAACGGTCATTAAGTGAAGATTTGGAGCGTTCATTTATTACCAAGTTGAAGATGACTTGTGGCTCTCAGTACACTTCAAAATTGGAAGGAATGGTTACGGATATGCATCTAAGTCAAGATATGCAAGAAGCCTTTCGTAGTTGGACAAAGTCTTATACAGCTCAGTCATTAATGGGCAATGTAGAATTTTCGATAACTGTACTAACTACTGGACATTGGCCAACTTATAAGTCGGATGACTTACGTCTACCAGAAGAACTCACCAAATGTCTTTCGGTATTTCAAGAATTTTATGATAGTCGTACTTCGCAACGAAAACTTCGATGGGTACATTCTCTAGGAGTTGGAACACTTTCATGCTCTGGGTTTCCATTGGCCAAAGTGAAGAACTTTGAGTTACAAGTGAGCACACATCAAATGTGTATTTTATTATTGTTTAATGAAACAAACCGTTTATCATTACGATGGATATGTGAACAACTCAATGTGGACAATAATGAACAAGACTTGGAAGGTATTCGAAAATATTTGTTGAGTCTTTGTAACCCCAAATATCCCATTCTTATAAGGAAGGAAACTGATGGCAATGAAGTTAGTCTGTTTTTTTCTTTGTTTTGCTTGGTTTTCTAAAATGAAATGCTTGTTTTTGTGATAGGAATTTTATGAAATCAATTTACAGTTTGCACCCTATCAAAGAAGGATAAAGATTCCTCTTCTCATGGCAAGGATTAACCAAGAGGAGAAGGAAGCAGCCCGGAGTGCTGTCGATGAAGATCGACGTCATGCCATAGAGGTAATGTTAAGGCAATTGATTTTTTTCATCTTTCAGTTTAATGAAAACTCATTTACATTCTTTAGGCTGCCATTGTACGCATTATGAAAAGTCGAAAATCGTTGGATCATCAAAGACTTATTGTAGAAGTTAGTCAACAACTGATGCAGTTGTTTCAACCGGATCCCAAGATTATCAAAGCTCGAATAGAAGATCTCATCACACGAGTGAGCATTTTGATGGATCATTTCTTCTCATTTCATTAAGCATGTTTCTAGGAATATCTTGAACGCGATGAACAAAATCCATTTGTATATAAATATGTGGCATAGAATTGTTATCATTTCACATTTTGCGAATAGGATGTGACTATTCAAAAGATATTCGTTTATCAATATAAATTGTCTATCTATAAAAGTCCAATGCCCTGCTGGCCAAATGGATAAGGCGCTCGGCTCCTAACTGAGAGATTCCGGGTTCGAGTCCCGGGTAGGGTGTCTCATTTCAACACCGTAATTTTTTGTGATAGAGATGGTTGATGCTCTATAGAATTCGTCCATCTATTGCACAGAGGATTTGGAGAGTGGCTAGCAGTGTTGAGTATATTCAGAGTTTTAAGAGAACACTGTGTTGTAACATGTCGAGTGACAACGGTGGTAACGTTACTTCTTTTCAATCTGAAAAGGAAAAGCAGGAAGAGGTTTGTCAGTCTTATGCTGTCGGTATTTTGGTCACACCATTCTCGCAATAGAATAATCAGAAAACCAGTGGAAAAGAAAAACAGGGACAAAAACTTTCCAAAGCTGAACGAATAGCTCTAAGGAATCAGTCGCAAACTGAAAGAGATTTGGTTTCCAAGGTTGATTATCTATCAATCGAAGATGAGCCTACCCAAAACTATGGTGAATATAGACTGATACAGTCACAAGTTGATGAAAAGGGATCTGGTCGACAGTTTATCCCGTTGTGGTCGTTGGATTCTTCTCAGATAGGTAGAGACTTGTGGATTCGTGCACGTGTCCATACCATTCGACCCAAAGGACGTAGCTGTTTCTTGGTGTTGAGACAGTTGCAGTACACTGTGCAAGTAAGCAACTGTCTTTGCCGAATTTTCTCGAAATGTCGTGTTGACATATTAATTTTCAGGCTTTGGTAGGGGAATCTGAGAAAGTATCCCGTGCAATGGTAAAATGGATAGCCAAGGAAGTAGTGGAAGAATGTCTGGTTGATATTTACGGAACTGTTGTGGCAGCAGATGTGAAATCTTGTTCACAGAATGATGTAGAAGTTCATCTTTCGAAACTCTATATAGTCAGTAAAGTAAAGAGTAGACTACCTATTCGAGTGGAAGATGCTGGTCGTCCTGAATGGGAAGAAGGCGTGCATGTGTTGAGAGATACTCGTCTAGATAATCGAGTTTTAGATCTACGTGTAACTTCTCAGCAAGCAATCTTTCGCATTCAGTCAGCTGTTTGCCAGCTTTTTCGAGAAATTTTGTTACAGAAAGGTTTTATGGAAATACACTCACCTAAAATCATTGCAGGTGCTAGTGAAGGTGGAGCTGAAGTGTTCAAGCTTGACTATTTTGGTCAAACAGCTTGTCTAGCTCAAAGTCCACAACTTTACAAGCAAATGGCTATTTGTGCTGATTTAGAAAAGGTATTTGAAATTGGTCCAGTGTTTCGTGCAGAGAATTCCTATACACATCGGCATCTATGTGAATTTACTGGACTAGACATTGAAATGGCTATTCTTGAACATTATCATGAGGTATTGAAATACATGAGTTTGCAACCTTTTATGTGTTATTCATATCATGTATCTTAGGTTATTGATGTTTTGGAAGCCCTCTTTATTGGTATTTTTGAGGGTATTAGGCAAAAATATGCCAAAGAAGTGCAACTTGTTCAACAGAAATTTCAAATAGCTTCCATCGAATATTTACCAGTTGGTCAGAATCCCCGCTTGACCTTTCCAGAAGCAGTCAAGTTATTAAGAGAACAGGGTTATTCCATAGGAGACTTGGAAGATCTTTCAACCGAGAATGAAAAGGCGTTGGGACATTTAGTCAAAAAGAAGTATGGAACTGATTTTTATGTATTGACTTGTTTTCCAGCAGCTGTTAGACCCTTTTATACGATGCCAAAAGCAGAAGATAAAAACTACTCAAATTCCTTTGACATATTTTTACGAGGAGAGGAAATAGTTTCTGGTGCCCAACGAATTCACGATATTGACCTTTTAGAGGAACAAGTGAAAGCCAAAAATATTCCACTGACTTCCATTGAAGACTATATTAATGCATTTCGATATGGAGCACCTCCTCATGGTGGTGCTGGTATAGGACTGGAACGTGTAGTTATGTTATACTTAGGTGTTGGTAACATTAGAGAATGTTCAATGTTTCCTCGAGATCCCAAACGATTGAGGCCCTAAACAAATAAAAGGCCAAGGGCTCTGTTGTTGTCTTGAAAGATTTGTTGGTGCTGCAATTCATGAAAGATGCCACTACCTTTGAAGAAAAATATGGCTTTTCCTATGAAAACTATTCTTTCTTGTTTAGAACACAACCTAATGAAGTGAGCAAAGAATATTCTTCCTTTGAAGTAGAAGGAAATATACCACAAGGACTGGTTGGTACATATTTTCTCAATGGACCTGGCATCCTTCACCTCAATGGAGACTGGTTTCATCCCTTTGACGGTCATGGGTTTATAAGAAGCTTAACGTTTCGACAAGATGGTTCTTGTGTTTATCGTACCAAGTTTGTTCATACAGAGTCCTATCAAGAAGAAACCAGTGCCGGACAAGGTCTTTATCGAGGGTTTGGTCAGTTGAGTGGTGGCTGGTGGCGCAATTTTAGGTTAGTACTATACAGAATGTCTTGATATTGGTTGTAATTATTCTTTATTATTAGAGCAAAATTATTCAAAGTTCCTGCCAATACCTGTGTGATAGATTGGGCAGATAAGTTACTTTGTTTGCACGAAGGTGGTTTACCTTATGCCATGAACCCAAAATCGTTAGAAACGGAAGGAAAATATGACTTTAAAGGCACACTTATACCAAATATGCCATTTCTTGCCCATACTCGAGTAGATAATGGAAATGGTCGTTTGATTGCAAGTTCGGTTACTCCAGGAAGAAGAACTGAGCTAGTTATATACGAGTTTCTGCAAGATGGCTCATTATTTTCCAAAGTGGAACATACTTTTCCATTTACCAGCTATATACATGATTTTTGTTTTAGCAAGTAAGGAATCGAATAATGAATGTGTTTTTCATCAAGCATCACTGAATTTTCGTTGAATAGGAATTATTACGTTTTTCTTACTTCTTTTCTGCACTTGAAGTTTCTGTCTTTGATTGGAGCATTACTGGGTTTGAAACCCATTATCAGTGCTGTTACAATGGATACAACCAAAGATGCTTTGTTGATACTGATTCCGCGTCCAAGTGGTGAAGAAAAATTTCGAACAAGTAGTGAGCCTATCATGATTTCCTTAAATGAACCGTTGTTTACTATTCATTTGGGCAATGCTTATGAAGTAGATGATACATTGCATCTCTATGCTTGTTCTTTCAAGTCTTTTATGCTTGGTCATGAATTTGGATATCATCCATGTAAACCAGGTTGGTATCAACCTGAAGAGAATGGTGGTGGAGCCGCACAAAACTTGATTCACTTTGAAGTGGACATGAAAGCCAAGAGCTTGAAAAAGAAGCAATGGGAAGATAATGTTGCATGTGACTTTCCTGAAGTTCATCCCAAGAGAGAGGTAAGGACATTATATAAACGTTATTGATATATAAATTGGAAAAATACTTGTTAAATAGGGTACTTTTTGTCGTTATTTGTATACCACCAGTTCTATCCATGATGACTTGTTTTTCCCTTTTCAAGCAGTTATTAAATACGACCTGATGAAACATACCAAAGAGTCTTGGCAATGTGAGGATTCTCGAGACTTTATTGGAGAAACAATATTTGTACCGAAACAACATTGTGAGAAGGAAGATGAAGGGTTTCTTCTTGCTGCCATCTATCATTCCAAGATGGAAAAGGTTGATTTCTATATATTTGATGCCACAAATATAACCAAAGGTCCAATTTGCTGTATTCCTGCACCTGAACCTTTTCCTTACGGGTTTCATGGTTCCTTTACTGAGCAAGTGTATGCATAGGGTGTTGATCATGTTATTGGGGAATAGGAAGGGATATTGTCTGTAAAAAGTTATTTCCTTTCTTTATTGTTTGCCATGAATATATTTATTATAATCCGCTTCTTCAGTTGCAACTCCATTTTCCACTGCTTGCTCTTCTCCTTTATGAAGGTTCTCCTGCACATCACTACGTGTTGGTTTCTTTTTAACGGTAGACAGATATTCACATTGAAGTGTATCTGGAGCTGCATATGTTACATAATCAAACTGAGGAATCAATTTTGTGCCAGTTTCATCCAATTTTAGGTAACCACCCAAATCCTGTTCCAAGTAAGGTAACTCTGTAGGCGTCACCTTTCGTTCCTTAGGATATACCACTTCCGATAAATAAAAACCACCACCAAATACAAGTACCAATAACGAGGTAACAATGAATGCTTCTCGATCAGAAACATCTTCATGCTATAAACAGTAAATATTAGGTGACTCTCATTCCACAAAGTTCCCTTACCATATCCAACTGTCTTGAAAAGTCACAATCTCCATTCAACTCGTGATCTTCTGGTAGTGGTGCTGTTGGGGGTTCATCAGGTGCCTTAGTTCCTGAAACTGCCCTTACGTCTTCGTTATAGGACAAGGGCATAAAATGAAAAGTTGGCTTGTCTCCACTTGAGCACAACAATGATGAACTATGAAAGTTTTTTGACCAAAGAGACTTGTTTTGTACTCTACTAGATAAAGCATAGGCCTTATATGTTGTTTTAGAAAGCACCTGAGCACTTAAAAGACGTGAAGATAACTTCCAAAACGCACAAGCCATGCACACAAGACAACTGACTCTCTAGAAATGAAACCAAATCCAATCACTTTATTATACAACTCAACCAGTCTAAATAAGACAATAGAAACCACTATGCATCATTGAACTATGATATATTCAAGTTCGTGTCATCTGCATAGACTTGTGGATAATAAGTGTTTTCTTCATGGAAAATAAGACATCTGTTTGATTTGCCAATACCATAGCGCACAGCGTTGCTGGTCTTGAGGTTTTTGATATGGCATATTTGAATGTGATGACTTCGGGACCTAAGAGTACTTTTCAAACCTTTTATGCTTGCTGTTCTTCCATCAATATTCATTCTTGTGCTGCTGAACCAAGGAAATACCAGACGTGTACCTTTGTTAACAATCCCTTGTTGAAGACTAAAACACAATACTGTCCAAAGAAGGGTTCTCTTTGGACTTGTTACTATCGAAGACCATCTCGAAGAAATCCTCTTTCGTTGAAACCTTCTCCAAAAACAAGACTTCTTTCTTTTCTTCCATATTTGATGCCACTTTTAGACGGGGTAATGTATGGGAGATTCGTATTTGCAAAACAACCTCTCATAACTGCTCTCGTCTTCAACCCTTTGCAGCCACTGCTCATTATCTATAGAGGAATACCATTTTTAGCCTTTCTTTTATTTGCTATGCTGTTCTATTTTGTTGTGAGAAATGAGCAAGTAGATACTTTTATCAGATTTAATACCATGCAAGCTATTCTCATTGATTTGGTGCTTATTATACCTCAAATGTTTCTTCATGCCACTTCTGCTTCAGGAGCTATTCCTTCAAGTGTGGTTGAAGGCATGTGTACGCTTGTCTTTTATTCAATAATGGTTATTACTGGATATGTTATCCTATGCTTGTTCAGAGGAAGTAAACCAGATCAAGTACCATTAATTAGTGAAGCTTCTGAAGCACAATTGAGAAGACAATTTTGAACCCAAAGTTCATCTAAATAAAGACTACAAAAGCCAAAGGTTGGGGAAATTCTTTTGAATGGAAGCCATCTTTCTTCGTGGTGCATTGTTGCAGTTGGTTCATCATTATGGATTGTTTAAAGACTGTAAAGACTTTGTCGATGGTTCCTTGAAAGATGATCCATCCATCATACTCGAAAGGTTCAATCACTTGATACAATCCAATCCTTCTTTGGATAAACAAATATTATCAAACTTTGTCACTGAAAACTTCAATTCACCTGGTTCGGAAACATTTTACAGCAACCTACAAGAACACGTCCCCAACTGGCAGCAAATTGATTCAAGTTTAGAACAAAGGTTTGATCCGATTTTATCCAGATTGAAAGGTGGCGAAAGAGAATCTTTGTTTTCGTGGATAAAGGAACTCTTTCGTTGTTGGCAGTCTTTATGTCTGGAAGTAAAACCAGAAGTTCTTCAACATCCCTCTCGTTATAGTTTGATTCCCTGGAAGAAGCCTATGATCGTTGCTGGTGGTCGTTTCCGAGAGTTTTATTATTGGGATTCCTATTTCATCATTAAAGGGCTAATCAGTTGTGGCTTGTTTTCTCTTGCCAAGAATATGGTTGATAATCTTGTGGATATGGTGTTTCAGTATGGATTTGTACCCAATGGAGGAAGAGTTTACTATCTCAATAGAAGCCAACCTCCATTGTTAAGTGACATGGTAGTGAGTGTGGTGGAAGCTTGGGAAGAAGATAATCAGACCTTGTTATCTTTTATGAAAAGAGCATTAGAGGCATTAGAAAGGGAATATCAATTTTTTATGAAAATCGGTCAGTTGCCGTTCCAAACGAACAAGGAATATGGAATCGCTACTTTGTAGAAACTACAGAGCCAAGACCAGAGTCCTTTTGCAGTGACACAAAAGTAACCCAAACACTTTCAAAGATGCAACAGGCAATCTGTTTTTGTGGTTTGGCATCTGCTGCAGAAAGTGGTTGGGATTTTTCATCTCGTTGGTTGGAGGATGAGAGTAGTTTGAATACCATTGTAACACAGTATATTGTTCCCGTTTGCTTAAATAGTATTCTGTTGCGAATGGAAGGTAACATTAGTCTTCTGTATAAGAAATATCTTGGGCTATCTTCAATGGAAGATGTGCAAACGGTGCAACAACGCATTGATTGGTTTGATAAACAAAGAAAACTTCGTGCGGAAACACTGAAGAATTTCTTATGGGATAAAGACGCTGTGCAATGGAGAGATTATGACTTGAGAAGGCAAAGTTTTACACAGAGAAAGTTTCAATCGGCAGTTAGTAACTATCTTCCATTGTGGTCAAATGCCATTGAATTATTAGTGGCAGACTGGGAACAGGCTCAATCTCTTGTGGAAGGCTTTGAAACGAGTGGTTTATTACAACAAGGTGGAGTGATAACAACAACATTTGTGTCTGGACAACAATGGGATTCACCAAATGCTTGGGCACCTTTACAGGTAGTTGCTTTAATGAAGCATATTGAACAGCAGAATAATTAATTGTGGTTGTTATAGGATATGTTAATAGAGGGTTTTCTTGCTTTGGAAAGGTTTGCACCGGGTTGTGGGGCACAAAGAATAGCTTCTCAAATTGCCAGTCGTTATATTCATGTTGCCTATTATGGTTGGCGAACAACTGGTTATATGTATGAGAAATACAATGGTTTGGTTTCGAATGGAGCAAGTGGCGGTGGAGGAGAATATGAACCACAGATTGGATTTGGTTGGTCTAATGGAGTTGCTTTATCGCTTCTTTGTTATCGAGCTTCCTTATTAGATCCGCAAACTATTTTTTAAAAGAAATTTTAATGAGAATAATTTGACTAAACTAACGTATGAAAGGACTTTTATGTTTATAAAGCCTAGTGATAACACCACTTGTATGATATAGAGACAAGTATAGGAAATTGGTTTCGAAGTGTTTTCGAAGCTTTTTTCCTTTGGTTTGTAGTTACTAGGCAAGAATAATTTTCTGTAACGGAGTGCATAGTACTTGGTCTCTATAAAGAAGAACGTTAGAGATAGCATTTCTTCTCTTAGAGATTGAGACCAAGCCTCCAAAGCTTCGACACGGCAATATCTATAAGTCACGTTTATTCTACTATCATACATCATATAATTATTGATTGAAAAGTGCAACTTGCTGATCATGCTTTACAGAGTAATGGGAGGCATACGCTTGCACAAGAGAATGTCCGTCGGGTGGTGGTGCGATTCCCAAAGACGTGGAAAACGTTGGGATCATTGCATTTGAATTTTAAACCCATTTGAATTTTACACAACGCATCATTAAAACAACGATTGGGTCTTGAATTGTCAAAAGAACCTTTTTCAAATTAGTTGTATCGATTTCCTTGTTTTATATATACATAACAAGTTTGAAAACAGGCAACTACTGCTTCCCAAACTAACAACTTGTGCTTAACATAAAGTACTTGTTCTATTCATCGTTGAACGTTTCTGAAGCGTTCATGTTTTTTTATTCAAACAAGTGGTATGCTGTTTATACAAGGTTCCCTATGGAAAGACAGATGGACTGCTATTTTGCAGAGTTTCTGGAGAAGAAGGATGTTGTCTCTTGGAATGATCTCTGAAGCTAATCTTCCCTTGTCTATACCATTTTCTTGTATGAGCAGCAACCAGGAGAAGGATAAAGAAAGTACTCTTGTCCAAACATTTGTGGAAGACTTGAATACCACGACAAGCTGGTCGATATCTCCAAGTGCCGCCAATACTACGGACACAACAAGTAGTCTGGATGACCTTCAATCTAGAGAGCGCAATCAGCTGCCCAGACTAGATAGGAGAAAGGATTTGGAAAAGATAAAAGTAAACAATTTTTCAAGTTCTAATTCTCGCAATGCAAAGTTAACCAGGGTTCAGACAGAATTCATTTTGGATATAGAAGATTGGTATGATCAAGTGTTTCTTTGTGGAGACTGGAACAATTGGGATCCTATTCCTATGAACTGTGATGAACATGGTGAGCTTTTGTACAACATTTCATCTCATGGTGCACATCTTTCTAACATAACTTTGTCTATATAAGGATTGATTTGGTCCGTGATTACTCCTGTGCCGCTAGGTTATCATGAGTTTGGGTTTCTAGTGGATGGCACTTGGCATCTGAGTAAGAAACATTTACTGAATGAGGCTAAAACACATCACTGGAGAAGAATAAGAGGTCCAAGCAGGACTAGTCGAGAACGAGGTAATGCTGTTCCTAGTTGCTGGGCAGCGTTAGGGTGCATTCCTATATTTGTATGTTTCTGGTTGTTGTATACTGTAGAAAGACTTGGATGTATCTTTTTGGAGTTTCTGATATTTTTAAGGAGGGAAGAATGTTGGAAACCTCATGAGTCTTTTATGATAGAAGAACAAACAACAGAGTCATTGGTCAAACATTCACAACAAGTATTATCAACTTGTGCTCTGAAAATATGTCAATTATTTCCGAAGATTGATGTTTTGGTTTTTCACGACTGGCATTGGAAGAAATTATTTCTTATTGCCGTAACTACTTATAGCATTGCTAGGTTTCTACCGGAAATATGTTTCATTTCTCAATCCTTGAGTTAACCGTTGAGTATCAGTATTTTGAAGAAAGGAAATCGATGTAAAGTAGCACAAAATTAGATTTTACTGATGATACATATATGCATGAACTGCAGAGATGAGTGTAGTTGTTTTAAAATGAGAGTAATAATCAATCCCATCTTTCTATTTTCGCAAAATTATATACACAAAAAATAAATGCTGTTTATTCGGTTGCGCTGTATTTCTTTATCGTTTCTTTCCTCTTAAGTTTTAGTCACGAAACACTTTTCCCATCTCCACATCCTGACATTATAAACTAGGGAATTCATGAGATTCTGCTTGATCATAAGCCATGGAACGAACAAAATCAAAAAATTTCTGTCCCAACACACTCAACTTGTTCTCGTTAAGAATAAAGATATCGATGGGTTCTGGCCATCTCAAATAAGTGACTGCTTCCATTGGTTTTCCTATCGCAATTCATCAAATTGCAATCCAATAACAATAACAAACATCCAACTTGCCTTTTGCAATAGCATAAGAACGAGAAACAGCAGATATTTGTCGATAAGATTCCACATCATAGAAACTGACGGCATTTTCTCCAGCAAAAGAAATGTTATTGGCAATCGACATGCGAACCATCAAACCCTAAATATTATTTCCATCATCCCATCATTCACTTTCTCTTTGCAAACTTACAACTAAATCTTCAGGAGAACAATGACAATCAGCTGGTTGATTGCTATCTTTCATTTCCATACAAGTAAATACCACAGTGGTCTCGTGTTTGTTTAATACTTGAAAAATGGGAGAATATCCATCTCGAAATCGAGTATTGTAATAGCCAGCCGTTAATTCTGATGCATGTGCTTTGGAACGAAAATGCCAATGAATGCCAGCCACTTTGATTGCCAAATGAAACTTGCCAGTAAAGTCGTTGGCTGCATTGGAATGATCAAAGAATATTTGTTTGGCAACATTTAATATTCGGTCCGCATGATTGGCAAGTTCACTTGAATACCAATGCAGAAAAAAGTCACCTATAATGGATTGTTTCTTTAGTGGTTGAATCCAATCGATATGTTTTCACTAACCATATCGAGTGTTCCACATGCCTCCATCATCTCGAAAGAAAAGAGTCTCAGCAGGAGTACTGTTATAATAACCAACATCTTGTACATAAGGTGGATGATCCCACTCTGGAACGCCTTGTTTCTCTGCTTCCAATTGTAATCGACGCAACAAATACTTATCAAAACATTGAAATTCACCAACACCACAAAAAGTCCATCTACTTAATTGAAAGCTTGGATATCTTAATTCTCCAGCAGGACCCAAACCAATCTGTACTTGACTAATGACTTGGCCAAAAAACTCACGAAAGGCTTCTCTAAAAGAAACAAAAAAGTCACGATAGACTTGGACAGCTGTCCTTCCCATTAAGACCGCTTCTTCATCGACTCCCCAACTGATATATTCTTCATCCACATTGCCTGCTCTATTGATACATTGAATGATTATTCTATTCTAATTAGTGATTTCACAACATACCTGTCTTTGAAAAATATATCTGAATTATTTTCTGCAACCTTCAGCACCCAATCTGGCAAAGGAATATAACAACGATCACCAACATTACCACCACAACTAGGGAAATGGTTAATTATTATATCCATTCAATAAAGACATTATATTACCGATGAAAACTAAGCACAGTTTGCAACTTTAAATTCGCTTCCTTAACAAGACGACATAACTGAATATAAGGAGTCCAATTATATTGTTGAGGTTCACGTTCCACTAAACCAAACCAAATATCAATCATCAATCCTTCAACACCATTCTTTTTCCATTGTTGCAATATCCAACTGATATTTTTCCCATCATATACTTGTTTCAACTGTCCATCATTGGATACACTGGTGAGTGGCATCATCACCTATTGTTTATATTATTCAATAACGAGATTCTTTAACTGATAACAATATAGTGTTTGACGTACATAAATAGGAACACCAGGAGCATGTTGAAAAGTATTTCCCTTCATGGGTGTTCCTACTGCGTCTCTTACAAAAGATGAGGAATGAGTAGTTTTCAAACAGTAACTGCCGATAACTAAAGCAATGCTAACGAAAATTAAAAACGAGACGCGTGATGATGGACGAAAACGAGCGCTAAGATTGATAAGTCTATCTTTCCAACTTGCAAATAGTAACCATACCAATAACAAGACAAGTGTTTCATACTCGTAGAAACCAAAACACTGGTATCACTAGAATAAAACAGACTATTACTTTTCCAAAGATAAATAAGGAAACATTTCCCACACCAACAAGACCAACACAAGGCCTTTTCTTTCGGTTGGAAGCAAATTTGTTTTCTTATGCTAAATAATTCTCTTTGGTAAACAATTCTTCTTTTATTAATATCTTTTACGATTCTCATTTCGATATCCCATACCAATACAAGACATTACAACATTTGCTGAATATTGTTTTGTTCTTCCTTCTTCTACTTGAAATGAAACTCCCATAAAGTCGTGTAAATCTCTTAACCACTGCACAGTCATTTCCGTCAATCTACCCATTTCTATCGTTGATAAATCGGCACTGGATAAAGACATCATTAACAATATTAATAACTGATGGTTACCATCGACTGTTCCATTTTCCATCACTTGAGAAAGAAATATATTGCTCGTCTCTTGTGCCACATCTTTGAACGTTTGCTCATTCCATTTTTCTCCTTTCCAACTACAGTCTGCACTTATAATGAAACCATTCACTGTTTCTCCAAAAAGAGATAAGCTCATTTCTGGAAAAGTATCTCTTCCACCTGCATCAATATCCGAATAAATATAAACATCTGCTAATAAATCACTCAGTATCGTTCTTGTTTCATCAATCAGCTGATGTGCCATCATTGGAGGTATTCTTGAAGCATATGCAACTCCTCTTATTCGTTTCAATAGTCCTCTATGTATCCATTCAATGGGTTCAATTTCTTTTCTCAAAATATCACTCGTCAATACTGCTTCTGTTATGCCTCCTTCAACAGAAGAATCATTTCTTTTATTTATTTTTAGTTTCTCATCCAACCCTAACTTTTTCAGGATTGGTATGGTGACATTCTGAAAAGTTTCTATGGTGGGGTCTTCAGGATGGACTGCAAGTCCTGTAAGAGTTGCTTCCACTGGTCTCTTACAAAAAGGTGCTAAAATAGCCAAAAACTCCAAATAATAACTTAGACCTCGAGTATTTGCACACTGATGGATTATCCTTCCTCCTATAAGTATTCCTGGACGAATATTAACCAACTTGTTCATTTGATCCACTTCTAGTTGTGTTCCACTGGTCAGACGATCCAAAAGACGCAAAAGAGATATTTCGTGGGCGTCAAGTATAGTTTTACTTGTTTGATGAACTCCATTTTCTTGTTTCCAATCAAAAGTAATACATTTTCCGGTTAACGCTGAAAGTATTAAACGATAACGAAAAAGCAGTCTTCCTTCACAAACATGTGCAGTCATGGCCGTTGATCACTTGACACAATTTCTTATCATAAAATGTAATTTTGTGCATCTTTTATTGTCTTATCCTATTCTCTTCATTGTCATTTGCAGAGGTATCTTCTTCTTCCACTGCTATTGTACTCTCTTCTTCCTTTCCTTCTAGTCTCTCCAATTCCAAAAAGTGTTCTACAATGGCCAAAATGGCAGGTTTTGTTTCCATAATTCTTACAGCACAACTGAAATCAGCTGCTTTAGCAACTTTATCTGCCACTTTCCATAACGCAGGATCCTTCAACTCTAGTCGACAATCCCAAAATGTCGTATACAGTCTCTTTAAAATGATCTCCTTAAAGTGTTCTTTTGCAGCGCCATGAGCAAAAGGACTCTTACGTAATACAACATCATATTCATAGTTCGGAAGAACTTTAATGCCTCCGTTAAAAGGCTCGACACCACCTTGTCGTTGGAAAAGCGCTTTTGCTCGACGAAGGGTCTCATCCAGCTTCCATTCTCTTCGATCATAAGTTTCATAACGAATAGTGAAACACTTTAATAAATTAGCTTCATCAGAAAATATGTGAAAGCGCCCTCTTTCTCTAACAAACAGAGCTCTATAGTCTGGAACAAGAAAGTCTCTGACCATTTCCTCAACCTTTTCCCGAAGATATGGTAGCTTAGGAACTATTTTTCTTTTGATGGGTTCCATGCTATGGTTAGCTGCCATGAAGAAATAACCAAACAGTGACAAGTTGTAAGAATGCTGTAAACAACGCTATACGTAATGTTCACCCCAACTCACAAGCACAACCATCCCCACGACCGTTGACAGAATTGTTCTTATGGATACCAAGTGGTTGGCTTCTGAAACGAACCTCTTGCTGATGGTTCTATTCAGTCATTCATTCCTTTTCATTTCACAAGAAACGTATTCAGTTCTGTCAAGCACGTCGCATACATGTAAGTGATCAATGGTAAACTCAATCGAAAAAAGCAAAATAAACCAACTATTCACTTCTCGTCAACTAGTAGAGCAGTCGGTATCATCATAGAAACTCTATTTATTCTCTCTATTTATAGCCGTTTCTTTTCTTCTTCTATTTCCGCTAATAAGGCAGCTAGTTCTGATTCTGAAAGCTCATCAAGTCGTTTCTCTAGAACTTTATCTTCATATTCTCGTAGTTGCTGTGCATAAGTCATCTTCTTGTTCGCCACGCGAGAAAAATATGATAAAACCCAGATTCCCAAAATAAATACCGATAAACTACCAGTCGTTAATAATCCTGCACTGACTTCCGAAAAGTGCAACGTCAATAAAATACCATAGAAAGACAGCGGAACAACAGTCAGTACCAAACTCAACTTTACAACATCTCCTTTGGTTTCTACGGATAATATACCAGCCAAACGGGAAGTTGAAGTTTGCTATAAAAAGTCAACAATAGCTCCATCTTTTACCATTTCGAACTTACTTTATGTTGAGAATCTAAAGCAATATCTTCTTTCGAGGTAACACGAGTTGATAAATCATCATCAATAGCACACACGTTTTGCTGACAATGTTTCCACCGCAGTGTCCTTCTAAATTGCCTCTTCCTCCATATGCTGTTGTTCTTTTGCATGCAGTAGTGAGAAGGACAGAGAACGTAACTATGCTTTACAAATAATGGTAATATGAAACCCATCGTGTCAATAGGGAAACCAAGCGTTGCGATGATATTCATTGAGCGAGCTCCACGAATGCATTTCATTCCATGGTGATGAGTCCCGATCATCCTGGACCTAAAATAGAATTCTATTGCAAAAGTAAAATTCCAAGGCTGATGACGGTCAATGAACATTCTATTGTTTATCCAAATTGCTGAATTTTTCATGGAAATTTTATTTGGTGACGATTCATTTTTCTTAGTTAATTTCCACTACCCGATAGCAACGATTGAATTTGTTTGGCCTCAGCAATTTTGTCGACAAGTCAGCTTTCACTTTCAGAGTAGGTTGACAAAAAAAAAGTGAAAGCAAGATGATGCATACATTGGAAAAGAATGATAAACCTTCCATCATTTTGAGACACTGTAAACCAGAAAATATTCCTTACTTCGTCTGGATGGCTGGTACCCTTGGAAGAGCCTTTTCTGGTATTGGGCAGCCTCCAGTGATGGGAGTGATAGCGCAGTCTCTGGTTGAAGAAGGATTAATCTCTGCCGACGCCATGGCCATTCTTTATTTTCTATCCATCATCGGAGCAGCAACCACGATGCCACTGGCTGGATATTTTTTTGATCGATATGGTGCCAGGAAGACCGGCGTCAGTATTTCCTTAGTACTGTCTATTATTTGTTTCCTATTTGCATATAGTGGAGCACATAAAAATATCTATTCGCTGTTCCTGATATTCTTTTTCATTCGATGTTTTGCAACTGGTGCGCTCATGTTGGTTTCCAGCAATATGATTAACCAATGGTGGACAGAGAAAAGAAGATTTGTTCAAGGACTTTCTAGTGGAATATATTCTTTGTTTATGTTTGCGATATTTCCACCATTGGTACTATGGTTGGAACAAAATTATGGAAGACAACATATGTTAGGAACATTGGGTATTTCAACATTATGTATTATGGTACCTGTATGTTACTTTTTTTATGTTCATGATAAGAATACCAGCATTCAAAAGTTCAGTTGCTGCAAGTCAACTAATCTACATTTGTTTGTTTTACAACATCAACATTGTTGTCAAACATTGGAACCCATTCAAGAAGATACTGCCTATTGGAGTGCTGACGATACAGAAGAGACATCATTGGAGGATGAAAACAGTTGGGAGATTGACGATAATCTTCTTCAATCCAATACTAAACAAGTGGGAAAGGAGCATTTTACATTTCAAGCAGCCATGAAATGTAAAAAGTTTTGGAAACTTACATGGGTAAGTATGGAACTGTTATCATTTGGAAAAGTAAGAATGACCAAAATAGGTTTGCTTCACATGGGGTTTTTTTACTACTGCAATATTCTTTCATCTTTCAGTCATCACAAAATTTCAAATTACTTCCAATATTACTGTAATTTTTTGGTTAATTGGATTATTTGCGACTACTTGTAGTCTGATTCCTTCCTATACTCTATCCTACATTGATAGTGTCAAAGTATTGGGAGTAGTCATGTTGCTATTGGTAAGTTCACTTGCTGCATTTGAAAGCATATAAGTCAATGTAGTGAAAAGGGTATCTCATTGGTGTTTATCAGTCTTCCTTTAAGAAATATCATTTTGTGGTGTTTTGCTGTGACACTTGGAGTAGTTATGGGACTAATGAATGTATTTTCTATTGTCCTTTTCGCCGAATGGTATGGTACTGCTGATATCGGTAAGATTGCTGGTGTAAATCAGGCCATCACACAGTTCGGTTCTGCTCTTGGTCCAATAGTCTTTCGTTGGATACTACAAAATACAGAAACTCAGCATTGGATTACATTTGCTTGTTCTTTTTGGCCATTTCTTAGTGCAGTTTTGTATTTTTAGTTAGTCATACTCGGTATGAAGCCACAAGTTCTCTTATTCCAATTAAATAACTTTTAACATGATCAACATTAGAAAGAATCAGCAGAATATTCATTCCAATATTTCCTCCTCTTGCGGTTCAAGTTTATAATTCCATTGTCTGTGCAATCGACCAAATGTGCGAGCATCCAGAAACACATCATACGTTTCTCGTTTCATTAATTCCCATACTTGAGTCCTAATTTTCCACGTCCACATGTATTCATTCACTGCAAACTCAATGGTTTGTGATTCTTTTCCCGGTAAACGAATCCACTGCACGGGTTGAACAATTCGTATACAGTTACTAATAAACACTTCCTGAGAGAATACAGTTAACTTCACGCGATATCATTTCTCCACAAATTCATACGAACCTTCCACTCTTCTATGTTTCCTAAATGAGGAGGTGTTTTTGATATTGGAATTTGCAAAATATTACAAGCCTCTATAACATATCTTGCGGCAATACCACGAAGAACATTATCGTTATTAGTGAAAATGTGACGTTTGGCAACCACGAAAAAGTTACTTGTAGAACTTTCCAAACAAGTGCCATCATCGGAACACAGTAATAGCTCCCCGTTCAACTGTCCTTCCACACTTTGTTGCAATTCACCACGTTCTCTGAATGAATAATAAGTATAATGGAAATAAAACTTTATGCGTGGCTTACCTGACCCAACCGGAGTCTTTTCCCAACGGATAACTACGTGTGTAATACACGCAGTGCAGCCCAGTGGGATCCCGAAAAGTCGATGTTATCAGAGAAGCTCTAGCAATAATATGATGCCCTGTCAAAGGTATAACCACAACTATGCAATATGAATAGGCTTTTCTGTCCACTTCCTGGCACTTTGTTTCCAAGTTGGAAATAGCCTCTCGAATGGTTAGAATAATTGGCTGTCTCAGTGTGTCAAGGTCAGCAGTCAAGTCTGTTTCCTTTGCATTTATATCAAATTTACTCCGCAAAATATTTAAGGACTGTGCTAGTCGCTGCACATGCTCCTCAATTGCGACCACTTGGTGACTCTCATCTGTTCTCAGCGTGGTATAAGCGCCTCGAGGAAAAGAACGAAGAAAACGCACTGGTGTTTCAAAAGCTGCCCTAGAAAGTGACTCGCTTTTCAAAGGTATTCCGTTAATAGCCACTCCCCATATAGTCTCAGCTGCTGCCAGTCTCTGTTGTTTGAATAAGTACTTTGCCATCTTGCTCGATCATCATCTTCTGGAATGTTCTTTGAAGAGCATTGTTAAATAAATGCATTGGTGTTGTCCCTCCACTGGAGTGTGAAAAACATTCAAACGGCTGGTGAGTGGGTGGAAAGGTAGTTGAACAGGCTTTGTAAATGGGAAAAGACTACTATACTATTCTTGGTGTCAATAAAAATGCTGACGAAAACGAATTGAAAAAAGCTTATCGTAAGCTTGCTATTAAATGGCATCCAGACAAGAACCCAAATAATAAGGAGCTTGCGGAAAAAAAGTTCAAAGAAATTTCTGAAGCTTATCAAGTTTTATCTGACCCAGAGAAAAGAAAGATTTACGATGCCTATGGTGAAGAAGGGTTGGCTGCACAGTTTAGTGGTGGTGGTGGTGGTGGTAACCAAGGTTTTGGTGGATTTGGGACTGGTGGTACCACCTTCTTTAGAAGCACCTTTAAGGATCCAGAAGACCTGTTTAAGGAATTCTTTGGAAGTTCCGGTTTTAGTAGTTTCGGAGGAATGGGTAGTATGGATGACGACTTTCATATGTTTGGGACACCTTTTGGTGGTTCGTTTGGTTCAGCATTTCAACGGAGTGGAAGTAGACAGCGAACAAGGAAGAAGGCCCCTGACCACGAAGTGCCTCTGTACTTGTCATTGGAGGAGCTCTATAAAGGCGTCGTGAAGAGAATGAAAGTGACTAAAACTGTCGTTGATGCACAGAGTGGAAAGTCGATGCCTGCTGAAAATATTTTGACAGTGGAGATTAAACCTGGCTATAAGGAAGGAACCAAGATCCGGTTTGAGGAAGAAGGTGATGAAAAACCTGGGCTTATTCCAGCAGATGTTGTGTTTATTATTAAACAGAAACCACACCCTATGTTTACTCGGGAAGGCAGCAACTTAGTAATGAATGTCAAAGTACCTTTAGTCAAAGCACTCACGGGTACTGTGGTGAAAGTGGATACACTGAGTGGACAGTCGAAAACATTGGAAATTAACGATATCATCTATCCTGGATATAAGAAGGTTCTCAAGGGTGAAGGAATGCCGAATAGTAAGAGACCAAGTGAAAAAGGAGACCTCGAAATACGTTTTGATGTTGTATTTCCAACATATTTATCACGCGAACAGAAAGAACAAATGAAAAAAGTCCTCAGTTAAAAACACAAGAGAATAGCATTTTTTTTGTGGCGCTCAAATTCATCGACGATGGAATCGTATTGAGATAGGTGACGACCATGGAAAGTGTGCAAAGGAGATGTGGACCGATCCTTAGTTACCTCACTAGTAATTGGATATACAAGTGTCAAATAGCAATTGGCTCTTGTAAAGTATTTTGTAGAAATTTTCATCATAAAAATAACTATTTCCTGTGGCGACAAAGTTTCCGCTGTTTTTATGATAAAACGAGACAAACGCGAAAAAAGCTCTCTGTAGTGTCTTTATCTACACAAGCTGATTTCATGAAGTTGCACGCAAAAGAAGTTTTAGAAAAGGATATTCATGACGAGTCTTTTCCTTTGACAGAATTTTTGACCAGCTGTCCGTCAAGAGTACTTTCCAGTTGCCTTGCAGGAAACAGCACCGAGGTTTTGGAAGACCAAGTCGTTCGTGCGAGACTTCCAACAATTAGCTTTTTCCAGTTTCAAATTATTCCTTGTATAGATCTCAAGTAGGAAATTGGTACTTTTTCGACGTTTTTCTTTTAAAATCTCCATTTAGGTATCACATAAAATCCTCGATATTGCTCATCGAGTCCACTGCTTGGGAGCTGAAAGGACTAGAAGCATTTGGATCTTTGAAAGATAAGTTTGATCTAAACCTGTTTGGAGAATTACGTGCAGTGAATATCAGACATCAACCAGTAAGCGTTTCCGACTTGTCATTTGGCCAGTTTTAAAACTTGAGTGTAGAAGTTGAGGGGAAAGGCAGAGTTGCATATTAAACTTTTGTATTCTTCACCTCTAGTTGCTATACCAAGGTACAGATATTTTGAAGTTTTCTTCTGCTAATGTTGAAGTGACATGTTATAGAAATGTTGTGGAAGCTGCTGGTCAAAAAGTGACGGAAACTATTTTGTTTCATGTGAAGAGTAAAATTGCTACCAATGTGGTCTCTGAATTTTATCGATGGCAAGCTGAAAGACATTCAACTGATAAGACCCTGAAAATTGGGCAACAGTAGAACTTTCGGACACCATTTGTACTTCCTTTTTGCTGCGAGACACACTTTTTGGGTCCTGGAAGACATTTCTGACGATTTCACTGTGCTACTAGTTTTGTAAACATGAAATGGTCTGTGTACAAAGTAAGTCTCTTTTGAATGAGAGAGCTCTCTTGAGATTTTACAATATTCTTTTATATTTGTAGTCATATACAGGAAAATACTTGTTGCCTACTACAATCGTATGGAATGTGGTTACAGCATTAAATACTGGAAATTATTGAGTATCTAAAAAAATTCCAATTTTATAAAAGCAATAGTTCCCTCATTAGGTTTCTCAAAAGGGTTTCTACTTCTGGAGAAGCCTCCTAATCACCATCATTTAGTCATTTCAATTGTTCTTTCTAAAAAATACCACTTCTTACTGTTAAAGGTGGACGTGGTGGACCAACTGGCCATCCTTGTAACTGTAATGCCTTCTTTGCAGGAATAGGATTTGCCATAGAAAAAAGTGCCTTAAACAATGGAAAATATTGGCAATGCAGTTGAGTTGCTTCAGCGACATTCCCAGACTGATAACTTTTCACCATTTGTTGTAACTGGCTTCCAATGAAATGACTCGCCACACTAACAACTCCAGAACCACCTAAAGCTAGCAATGGTAATGTCAAACTATCATCTCCTGCATACATGTGAAAGGTTGGCTCCGTCATTCTAGAAAAGTGTTTAATAAACAACACAAGAAGGCAAAATTAAAACTTGCCGTCGTATTTCACTAAACTGGTCGATATTCCCACTCGCTTCCTTTATCGCTACAATATTGTTAATTCTAGCAAGACGAGCAGTTGTCTCTGCTGTCATATTTATTCCTGTTCTTCCAGGAATATTGTAAAGCATAACCGGCAGATCTGGTTCACATTCTGCACAAGCCTTAAAATGTTTGTAAATTCCCTCTTGTGGAGGTTTATTGTAATAAGGAACCACGTGTAAAGTACCATCCAATCCTAATTTCGCAGCCTTTCGAGTAGCTTCAATGGCCTCTTCCGTTGAATTACTACCTGCACCAGCGATCACTTTTGCCTTTCCTGCAACAGCACTCTTCACTACATTAAACAATTCATACTGCTCACTCCAAGTCAAAGTTGGTGACTCTCCTGTTGTTCCAGCAATAATGAGTGCATCCGAACCATTAGCTGCCAACGTTGCTGCCAATTGTTCCGCAACCGTATAATCAACTTCTTTTCCGTTTCCTTTAAACGGAGTAACCATTGCTGTAACGACATTACCAAATACTAGATTTTGAGTACCATAAGAGGATGCTTCAGGTTTCACTGGTGTTGCTATGGCTGCTTTGCTCGTCAACTGGATTCGACGAAAACCCAGTGAACGTCTCTGTCTGTGTGGACAAGATTGCCAAACGGTTGAACGCCATTCATCGTTACAAATCGAATGCTGTCTTACTGGTATAAAATTCTGTCCAACGAAACCGGCTTTGAAAAAGTTAGACTTGCCAGGACAAGATATAGGTTCTACCATGTTTCCGTTGGACATGAAGTAGCGCAGAAAACCAATGAACGATGCATCAAAAATTCTCCACGGCCAATGGAGTCAATGGAATTTCTCCAGCAGAGGAAAATCTTTTGAAAAGCAAAAGGACTTTGGATTCTTGCACTGTTCATTACTAACCATTTTTTCTTTACTGTTATTTCCGCAAGTATGTATTGACAGAGATGTTTATTCATGTCGCTATATATATATATATAGAAATGAAGAAGGTAGCAACAGAACAGTTTAAAAGAAAAGGCAAGTTCTATATTCAAGATATTTGAATCACCCATAAAAGAGTCACAAGACAATAAAATCGGCATCCAATGAAGGGTGAACGACACAGGCATTAAACATGTGATACTGTTTCCTAAAGTATTATTTGTTTGTCTTTCATTTTGAGATGTTGATAACTGAAAAAGTGTCAGTATTTTAGTACCCAATCTTCACTTAGAAACAAATGCTAGGCATGTTAGAAGGAAAGATCTGCAATTTCTTTTCTGAAATGGAGCTTCCTGCATAAATACAGTCATTTTATATGTCTTTGCATTTACAAAAAGCGCTTTATCCAATTCGACCTCTAAGAGATCTTCATCAGTGTTATGGAAACAGCAAACGAGAGGTTTACAGGCACAAGTTGCCATGTTGCTAAAAAGACAGCTCTTCAATTTGGACAAAATACTCTGCAACATTCAACGATAATTACATGGCTTGTTCACTCTCTCTGTCTATAGGTCTCCAAGAAAACAAAATCTGCCAGCTGCATTTCTGAACTCTAGGATTCGTCAAATAAACCTATCAAGACCTCGTTTCAGTGTTCCCTGAATATGCTTTGGAACCTGTATATCTAGAGACTCCCTTTAAGACTTCAAATGGAGCCATTGGCTCTCTTAAATATACACCAACTCCTTGAGGTGCCACACAACGAACTCGAAGCTTTCCACATCCTGTAACAGATACCCATCCAAGACCGGTAATAACAATATCATGACTCGACTGCAACCAACCAACTCCTTCCAGTTCGAATTCCTTCGCCTTCCAAGCTCCAAGTTCTTTTAACCTTCTCCAGGAACTCGGAGGCTTCAGCATTCCTCCTGCATGGGTTTCAAGAAGTTCTTCTGCCTTTTTCGAGTCGCTAGGATGAACTTTAATTTCATTGCTCGCAAAAATAGTAAAAAAGAATGGTTTTCCTTCTAGCATCTCAATTCTAGCTATGCCTCCCAAATGAATACATTTTCCTTCATGCAATCGAAATGTCACAACTCGCACTCTCTTTTTTGGAAGAAGCATATTGACTTCTTCTGAATTCAGCAAGTGAGTTATTTGTTGAGGCTGTACAATTCCTGGTGTATCAAACATATTATGTCCTCTACCAAAATGAATACGAATGGTATTCAATGTTGTCCCAGGAAATGCACTCGTTGTCAACTCAGGCTCCTTTTTGTCTCTAATAGCTTGCTTCAATTCTCTAACTGTACATTCTCCTTCCTTCAATCCTAAATCATCTAACAACTGTTTTCCAGTTTTCTTCTCCCAAGTTTTTGTAAGAAACCGATTAATAAAACTACTTTTTCCCACATTTGTACAACCAACCACATACACATCGGCATTCATAACCGACACAAGTTTAATGATATCTGCTTTTGCGTTGCTCACATGATAGTCCTTCGTGCAAGATATCAAGTGTATGCGATGAATTTTTGTTAATCCTCTTGCAGCACATTGTTTCTTCACCCAAACATAGAGTCTATTTATATTAATATCCGCTGGCAAAAGGTCTATTTTGTTTACAACCAAAACAACAGGATTGTTTTGGACGATGGAAGGCAACTTTGAAATAAAGCTTCCATCAAAGTCAAAAATGTCAACCATATAGACAATGATACAACGCTTGGAGCAGATACTTTCTAATCGTTCTTCAAACAACTTTAGCGTCTTTTGAATATCCTTGTTGGTCTGTTCCTCAGAAGCACCAATTCTCAGGTTATCATCGACTGTCGTATGATGGCTCATAACACGACAGCGTTCACAAATGACGTTCTGATTCTTTTCAAGTTTATAGGGTTGCACGTATCCAATAGCGTCTCGGTTTTCCGTTTGTAACTGTGTACCACAACCGACACAAATGCCTTGTCGTTGCTGAATAAATACTGGATACTTGTAAAACTCTTTAACTAGACTCTTTTTCTCTTCTTTTTGTTGTTGCTCAAGTGCCACCTGCTCTTGTTCTAAATATTTAGATTTTGTGTTTCTCAACTTTTTTTGATAAGCCTTAATAAAGTCATAGTTATCGGCACTATTCGAGGAGGTACTGAGTGACAGACGGGTACAAACACCGGCCGTTGCTGTCTCAAGTGGTCGCAAGGGTACAAGAGAAGTTTGCGAAAGACTTAAGTGAAGCAAAGTCTGTCGAATATTTCGTATTTTCTGCATTGGTTTCCTTGGATAATTATTGAAATATTCAAATCACTAGAATATCAAGGATACTTTCAATCCTTTTAACATTCAACAGTCATTGTGATGAATGGCATCCAAAACGAAAATTTTTGTTTGACTAATATCCTTTCGATTGCAAGATGATTCATTTCTAATTTTCAAAATGGGTATCAAAGGCTTGAGCAAGTTATTGGGAGATAGTGCTCCCTCCTGTATTAAGCAACAAGAACTAAAGAGCTATTTTGGAAGAATAATAGCCATCGATGCTTCTATGAATATTTATCAGTTTCTATCTGCTGTTAGAACAGGAGCGGATAATTTGCGCAACGAGGCAGGTGAAATTACAAGTCATTTAAGTGGATTGTTTTATCGAACCACACGACTCATGGAGTTGGGAATCAAACCATGTTATGTGTTTGACGGAAAACCTCCAGAAATGAAAAGTAGCGAATTAAGTAAGCGATTGGAGGCAAGAAAGCAGGCAGAAGCAAGTGCAGAGTTGGCAAAGGAAGAAGGTGACATTGAAGCATACGAGAAGTTCAATAAAAGAGTAAATAAAGTGCGTGCAAATATAAAATACAATTTTATCGTGGTGATTGACATGGTTTCTTTTCAAGGTTTCTCCACAAGTCACTGAACAGTCAAAGCGCCTTTTGAAAGTGATGGGAATACCAGTCATAGAAGCACCGTATGTAGGAAATCAGACCAAAAGTTCGTTAAAAAGTGGTTAATATAGAGTATAGTGGTGAAGCTGAAGCTCAATGTGCTATTCTCTGTAAAGAAGGTCTGGTCTATGCTACAGCATCAGAAGATATGGACTCTTTAACTTTTGGTTCTTCAAAAGTAATTCGCCAGCTTTGGGTAGGAGCAACTTCTACTGCAGAAAAGAAAGGCCTACGACCTCTAGAATTTTCTTTGGATAAAGCATTGGAGGCAAGTTATTTAATACTTCACTTGTTATTATTCATTGAGAGCATAATGTAGGAATTACAACTCAGTTATGAACAGTTCATTGACTTGTGCATTCTTTGCGGGTGCGATTACATGGACTCTATAAAAGGAATTGGACCACACAAGGCATTGACTCTTATTCGAAAACATCATAATTTGGAAGCCGCTTTGGCAGAAATTAAAGAGAAATACAACGTAGGAACATATACTTGACAAATGATTGTCTGCAATTGCTGAACTTGACGTAGATTCCAGAATATTTTCCTTATGACGAAGTAAGAAAACTCTTTAAGAATCCTACAGTGCTTTCGCCTTCTTCAATTGAGTTGAAATGGTCTCTACCCGATGAAGAAGGAATTATTCAAATGCTTGTTCACGAATTCAATTTCAATGAGGAAAACATCCGAAAGGCATTGAAGCGATTGACCAACGCGAAAGATGCATCCAGCCAGGGAAGATTGGAAAACTTTTTCTCTATAAAGCCAAGCAAAGATAGTTCTAGTAGCAAGAAAAGAAAGACTTCGGCAACTGTCCACGGTACGAAAAAATAAAGTGAGAAACTATACTTACATCTTCTATACGTTTTCATGTTTAAAGTTCAGGCCTATTTCGAAGTGATGGAACCGTCAAATAGTCCTCTGGTGATTGTAGGAGTTGGAAGTGAAGGTATAGAGTTAGGAGAAATGACGGCAAACGACTTGAGTGTACTACGTCCCTTTTTAGTGCAGAACACTTCCTCATCCAAGCTGAGAGTGAAACTCTCTTCTGACTTGGGAAACAGAGTAAAATATCAACTAGAAAATGAAAACCTCTGTAGAGAGTTTATAGGTGAAGGTGAATTTTCCTCAGAAGAATACAACCAAGTATTTAACGAATGTGGCTTTATTGAGGAGGTTGACCTAGAACCGTTTTCTTCCACTCAAATTGTTTTGAACTTTACTCCAAGGTCAAAATTAGGGTTACAGAACAACTTTGTTCTGCAAAGAGAACTTTTGGAGGCTTTTTTAGAAGGAAAAGGGCGCCAGAACTTTTTGGCGCGATATTCATTGGAATACTTAGAAGGTTACCTATGGCTTGAAGTTATTGCAGCATGGGAGTCTAATGAAACCTACAAGGCAAGTAGCCAGGAAGATTTGTATTCTCGCGAGTCGTTTGTTCAATCTTACCCTCCTCTGATGGTGAAAGTTTCTGGACATCTATGTCCTTCTGTGTTATTGCCTGATTTACATGAAATTCTATTTGACAATTGTATAACAGGAACAACTTATGTTAGAGACTTGACTATTTGGAATCTTTCAGAAATACCTACGAACTTCAATTTTACTCTGACTTACTTGGACCGTATATCTCTAGATGGCAAAAGCAATTATCGTATGACTTGTGGAGCTGTAAATAACGAGTGGATATATATCTGTGACTATGAAACTGGCTTGAAGTTGGAAGACGTGGTTGAAGTCCCAGGTTTTTCATATCGTAGGCTTCAAGTAATCTTCCGTGCGACCGTAGAAGGTGAAACGAACTATTATTTTGAATTGGAGAACAGAAAAGATCTGAGAAACTGTTTCACCATCAAAATATCTACCGTTGTTACTGGAGAATTACCAAAAGACACCCTAGAGATTGCTGGTGTCCCTAATGGATTTTTAGACTTTGGCGATTGCTACTATGAAGATTCAGTTCCAAGGGAGATTGTCATAAAGAATGTTTCAAAGAATGAGTTGGAAGTATCCTTAGGGAGTGATAGAAAAGACCAAATTGTTTATGAATTAGTCAACGATGATGATAATGTTGTAGGAATGAATGTGGATAATTCATCTGATGTAGATGGATATTCTTCGTTGAAGAAATCAGGCAAGGCAGAAACAGTGGAAATAATGAGTAAGAGCCTTTTTTCTCTCTCTCTCTCTTTTCATGAGTTGGTAATCTGACATTCCAAATCAATAGGTTCTGATGGTTCAGAAACGAAAAGGTCCTCTGCATTGGCGACTCCTGAAAGGATTGCAACTCCCGAAAAGCAGTTTTTATCTTTCTTTGAAACGAATGAACATCATGTTATTGATATGACTGGCAGAGTGGATGAACTTGCAATCCCTGCTGGTCAAGAAAAGAAAATTCGAGTCATCTTTACTCCAAAGCGGCCTTCAAATGAATTTTTGCAGCCAGCAATGATGTTTTCAATGAAAGAAACACTCTGTAAACTTATGACACATACCTTTCGTTTGTTTTTCCGAAGTAGATTGGTTGGTTCGAAAAGTATTTCCTGTAGGGCAAGGGTATGTGAGTCATTGATCTCCGTCGAACCAAAGGAGATCAACCTGGGAGAATGTGATATACAATCGCTGTACCACACAAACACTACCATTTCTAACTTGTCGGAGCTACCAGCAACATTAAGTCTGAGATATACATCCAAGGCTGTATTTATTGAACCTGTTGAAATATCGATTCCTCCAAAGAGATCTCATGTGGTTTCGATTCAGTATATTCCAAGAACAGTGACACCAGATTATAAGAAGCAAATAAGAATAATTAATCGGAAGAATCGTAGCAATGATTGTGTCATTGTATTGAAAGCCAACAATATCGATCGTCATCGCGTTGTATTTCATGCCAAGTTCTATGAGTTATTGACAGATACCACCACCAATCAGATTGATTTCGGAGTCACTGTCGTTGGACATCCAGCTTTAAGAACATTCCGGCTACGGAATATTACCAATGCAAGTTTAACACTGGAGTTTAAATCGAACTCGGAGGTATCCGTTTATTCGGTTGCATCAAAAGATACACTTTATGAAAAGGCCGCTCGAGGAACCGGAAGCATTGAGAGGGATCATGAAGAGCTAATATTATGGAGAAGAGAAGCAGAAATATATAAAAAGAAACTGAGTTTAGTAGAGAATTTGGATGAATATTCTCGAAAAGTGTCTAATACTGGTGATAATGGTGGAAAAAACATGTCTGAGGAAAAGAATATAAATTTGTTGGAAAAAGGAGAAGGAGAATCTGTCAAAAGTGAAAAGACACTGACTTATCGTCAGGAAGAATTGGAAAAGCGTATACAACGATTGGTCGAGTTGGCGTCTCCTTCTCGTAGAACACCAACTTACTTCTCAGATGCTGGAGCAGAGTTGGATTACATTGAAAATCAGCTCAGAGCAGGTCGGGAGCTAGCAAGGGCATTGAGAGATGGTCTTTTGGTTCCAGTGAGACAGATTGAATTGGAGGCTGCTCAAGAGCAAACCTTTTTTATGACATTTGTGCCAGATACTAAGAAACGCTCTTTAAAAGGAAAATTAAGACCAATAGAAAGCATTTTATCCATTCACATTGTGAAATTTTGTGGAACGTTACCAGTAGACTGTATTGAAGCTGGGATAACGGATGTATCACAGATTTCAGCAAGAGAAGCATTATTGTTTTTAAAGGCATGCAAGTCAGAAATGGAATTGGCACAAAAGCATATTCATTTTGGACATATGAATGTTGGTGAACAACGCACGAAGAGTCTTCTCATTCAGAATCGTTGTGAGGCTCCTCTTCTCTATGTCATTAAGAAGAGTGGTTCAGGCAAGTATCAATGCAAATTAGATAATGCCTTCATTGCTTATTTATTGGATTAGTGTCAAGTGACGACTTGCAGTTTGATAACAGCAAAGTAGGAGTCATAAGACCCTATTCATCAAAGGAAATTGCTTTCAAGTTCAAACCGGGCATGGCTGGACCATTTCAGGAAACAGTCTTCATTGAAAATTTATTGGATAGTTCGTCCGATGAAACAGTAACGATAAAGGCAACGGTTCATAAAAAGAGTCATTTTCATGTAGAAAGCCTGTGTGACTCTCTGATTGTTTCAAAAGAGACTGGTATTTCCACTGTTGGTTACTTTCTTTTGTGTAATGATTCGGACAAGTCAAGAGAGTTTGTAGTAGAATCAGAGGTAAGATAACCAAATTGTCGTGCGAACTAGACGAGTAATGTTTCTTTATGTTTACTAGACGTATACTGATGGAATTCCGGTAACTTCTTTCTGTGTTGTAGAACAGTCAAACGAGTTATCAAGTTTACAAGAAACTCTCCGAGAACAAAAGTTGACCCTTGAAGAATGGAATACTTTTTGTTCCAAAACGGTTCCGATAGCATCAAGGTTGAGGGTTACTGTGAAAGCACGAACAACAGAACATGTTATCTATTGGATTTCATATCCAAATACCATTTCTAAACTTGCAGAAGTCTCCAATGAGAACGAAAAATTAGAGCTTGTTGTATTCGAATCAAAAGACAGAGATACAGAGAAAATTATCCAAGTTAGTCTGACATTCGACAAGTTGCAGCAGTATAACATGACTCCTGTTCTATTAACAAAGGAAGGAGGCAGAGAAGTGAGCATAAGAGAGCAACAAAGGAAAGAAGAGCCTCTTTTCTTAATAGAAGCTTCTCGAGTGGATTTGGGAAGCGTTTTTCTTGGTCAAGTTATTCAACATCCCATAAAATTATTCAGTTTATGTGATGAAGAAACCATTTTCCTTCAAGTGGTAGCAGCAGAGAATACGAAAAATGTAAAAGGCCAAAGATCGATAGACGCATCTTGTAATGTTGCCTTGGTAGAAAAGGATCAAATGGACTCTGAGTGTTGTGAAGTTGCTGCACGTGGAACCGTGCTGCTGAAGATAGAAGCATGTCCTCGTACGACACGAAGAATGTGGTATACGTTCTATATTCAGGCAAACACGGCAAAAGGATGCTTTTATCGCATTCCCTTGGAAGTCGGATTCGTTGGTTATAGTAAGGACTCTATTCGTGTGTTAGAAGTTCAAGACGAAGAGAGTCTTCACCCCTTTTGTACTGTTGCCGACTCATCTAGGAAATATGCTTGGATTTATCACCTACACATAGTCTGCGATATTCAGAATTGTGTCTCAGCTGTATTGAGTGCAAAATCGAATCTTCCTTCGCAGATATTTATTTTTTGTGATGACAAATTGGAGACGATAGCGGAAAATATTCCTATTCAGCCAAATGTGCCTATAGAATTATTTCTTTGCATTGCTCCCAAGTTTACTGAGGATGATATTCTATTCTGCAGGTCAAAGAGAATCATTGCAGGGTTGCAGCTTAGTATTATTGACCAAGAGAGCAGTATTGTAATTTCCGAGCGTACATGGAAACTGCAAGGGATAGTTGGAATAATTCGATTGAAGACCGTAATCCCTGAAAATGAGACCTTTTCGATCGTCTATTGCAATGGAAATGAAAACGTGGAATGGGAAGGACACGTTCAAGTGATAAATGAGTCTTTAGACTTTTCCACAACGTATCGCATAGTTTGTCCATATCGAGATATTCAACTACACGAACCTTTTCAAGGAGTTTTGGGATGTTGTCATGTAACAAATATGAATGAGTCTGATAGGCAGTTGGATAGTTTCTTTCCAGAGCAATACTCTGTTGAACAACGAGAGACAGCCAAGTATCCGAACGGTGTGAAGGTGATATATTCTTTTTGTCCATATAAGTCTGGTTATTTTGCAAGAAAACTCTTCATTGAAACTCCATCTTTGTCCCATCCAGCAGAAGCTTGTTTTGCCTGTTTTGTCGATGATGACCTGTGTCAACTGCACAGTCAATATTATCAAGAACAGAAACGAAATATAAGATTTCCAATAAGTGTTTGTAGACGAGGAAACAATAATTTTCAAATATCTCAAGTGCAGTCATTCTCCTTTTCTTTGCGATTATTGAAAAAGCTGGCGATTGAAAATATTACACTATTATCAACCTTTGTAAATTTCACTGATGATAATAATGATAAAGCTCTTGAATGTGTACAGCTACCGGGTTGGAATGCTTCCTTGTATCCTTGTAATAGATCAGCGGTTTCTCGCCTAACAAACTTGGCATGGAATTTTGAGGTCCAGCATTCGATGCACCTTCATTTGGAAAAGAATGAGCTGCAATCTTTTCTGACTGGCCAGAATGTTTTGGAACGACATGGATATTTGGTGTTAAGTGACGCACAACTAACCCATCAAGACTATATAGCCGAGTCTGCTGTACTAAAAATTTTATCGTGCAGTTTATTTTATGAATGCCCTAAAATTTCTCTTTTATCTGAGAATCCTGTATGGATAGGAGATATCGGTCCATTAAGTGGTATTATGGAACAAACTGTCAGTTTTGTTCTTCATAATGAGAGCGAATTTTCTGTAAAGGGCTGCTTTGAACACTTTCCGACTGGAATATTTCCAATGTTCTCGTTGTTGGATGATGAAATGCAGACTGTGGAGTTTTTGCCTTACGAAAAGAAGGTTTTTATGTTTCGTATTGTATCGCAAGCTCTGGATATCTCTCTTTCTGGAAAAGTAAGACTAAACATATCATTCAAGAACACTATGGATGACTCCAATGAATTTGAATTGGTCATTAAAGCCAACTATTTAAGGGCGCATTTACAATCTTCAGAACCAGCCTTTGTTTTGGATACTGTGAAATATCCAAATGGAGAACCTTTAGAAAAAGAATTGATGATAACCAATACCTCTTGTGTTGGGTTATTGGTTAAGACAAATGTTCAATGGAATGCAGAATGGACACGTGATAGCATTCCAATTCAATTAGAGTTGGAAGATGCTGAAAATGGCACAGAATGGAATATACGACGACATGTTGGTGCCGGAGAGTCACTACATCTAGTGGTGAAGGCATCTCCGCTTCTTTCGTCACCTTGGAGTTTATTAGAAATGATCAAAGAGGAACCACTGAAAGAAAGTCAAGATACTGTAGTTGGAGATTTTGAACATTTGACTGAGCTTGGTGTTCTCAACGTGATACCACAACAAGATGTTGATGCAGCAGTTTCCATTCCGATATATTTTTCTTTTGAATTAGATGCTTTTTTGTTATATAATCCTTTGAAGCTGGTGATTGATCACCCATCCAATGTGAAAAGGACTGTTTACTTTATGAATCCTTGGACTGCGGCAGCCTTTGACTGTCGACTGGAAAGTATCTCCTTGCCACCTTTTGTTCAGTTGGCTTCTCCAGTCGAAGAGTTTTCAGTGAAGCCTGCGAGTCATATGGAGTTCCCATTCAAGTTGAAATTGGATGCATCTCTGGCATCACTTGCTACAAATTCTTCGTGGTCACCCGAATCACAGTTTTCTCTGATATTTACTGTTTCTATAGCCGATGATATTTTTTCCAAATTAACACCTGATCAGCAGAATTTCCTGTTGACAAGTTCATGGGAATGGGAAAATTTGTTTCGAATTGTCATCCCAATTGAGTTTTCGCCCAGTTTTTTCCAAAAGTTATTTGATTTTCCAAGTCGACAGCCTTCTTCTTCACCTGTTGAAAGTAATGTACGTATATCAAGTCCATTGGATTGGTTAAATCAGACAAGAGATGGTAATAATCTTCCTCTACAAACTCAACAACATTTGGACGAAAGAGAGATACGTCCACAAATTATTTTGCGTGGATTCACTTGTATTGCTACTACGAATCAAGGGAATCGATATGAGTTAGACATTGGACAAGTATTTGTTGGAAAAGATCCATCGTCTTGGACCTTTACAGTGGAATCTTCATGTGCTCGAACTCCTCTACATTATCAAATTTCGGTTGTGACCATGGAAGACGAGGAACATTCATGGATAACCCTTAGTCAGCAGGAGGGATGGTTAGATGAAACTGAACCAAGTCAAAGTATTCAAGCATACTTTTCAACTTTTCGCATGGGATATTTTCATGGTTATCTTCGACTAGAAAATGTTTCTAATCCTTCCAACATTCTTGTCGTTCGGGTAAACATGCAAGTAGTCGCACAACTTGACCCCGAAGAAGAAGTAAGGAAACAAGTTTTCTCCGTGGTTTGTGATGCGAGACGTCACAATCGCCAGAATATGGTCGATTATTCAGTTGTGTTCTTCGATCATATTTATCGACACCGTTCGTTCGTGATTACCAACCATTCGAGTGTGGAACAAGAATTTTTATTGCGGCATGACATGCATCCTGAAAGCAAGTCCGAGTTGAATTTTTCGTTGACAAATAATACTCTGCGCAAAGTGAATGCGTTACATATTAAGCCTGGAGAGTCGTGTCGTGTGTTTTTATATTATCGACCCACATTAGAATCCACTGATGTACTAAACCTAGTGGACATTGAAGATTATAACAAACAAGAGATAACCAGAGAATATCATGTCTTTATTAATTGTCGGCTAGTGAAGAATTATCAGGAAGTTATTTTGGTAACAAGTCGATGTCGTTTGCCTCGTTTGAAGCTCTCTTTGATAGATCAAATGTTTGCACTTCGCCTGTCAACGACAGAGATGAGTCACAGTTACCATGGGGGTGATTTGCTATCCAAAGCCATGAAAACTTGTCAAGCTTCGTCTCGTTTGTTAAGTGGTCAACACCATCTGGATACCATTTCTACAAACATTGTTACTGTTAACTTGAACAATGAGATTTATACCATCGAACCATCATTGTGCGTGCTTTATATTCGAAATTTATCACCAGCAACCAAACTTCAGTACAGTATTAGGAACGCGACCTACTTTTTTGAAGTGGAAAACAATCATCAGGATAATGTCATTCCACCAGCAGCTACGACGCATCTATCATGCAGAGGTGATTCTACAACAGATAATACCTCTTCATGCCATACAGTCACACTGCGTTTGAATGTCAAGGCATTGTGTGAAAATCAAAAAACGGTTTTAAAAGAAAAATATTTGGAAGAACATATTTCAATTTACAACTGTGATCTTCCCAAAGAATTTTTTTGGTTGCGTTTAAGAGTCAGTGTAGACGGCACAGCAAAGAATTTTTCTGCAGTGATGCAAAAAGGCACTTATGCGTTTGAAACTTTGGAGTCAGTTGTTCAAAACTTTATGCAGCAAGTTGGCGAGTACTTTCAACGACTTCATTTGAAACTTTCCAACGAAGCTGATGAATTTCTACGATCTAATTATGCCTCAAGACCACCTAGTCATAACAATACTGAGCAGGATGAAATGAACCACGAGCTGTGTCGTTTTTTAAGAAGCCAACTGGAAGAATGGGTTCTACAAGAAAAACATCGACAACTATTATTTGAGATGCATTATGTGACAGACGAATTGACTTACTGCGCATTGAAAGATCCTTCTGACACAGCATTGCTATTAGCAAAACTTGCGTATTCTTTCATTTTCCAGCATCCTCTGTTTCGTTGGCTCCGAGAGTGTCGTAGCACTTTACCAGAGTTAAAACGGAACAGTTTTGTTGCTTCTTGGACGGGTCAACTTCGCCATTTCCTGAGCTTTTTCCCTGACAAGTATGAAAAGTTGCAACTTTTATTCAGTTTAGAAGAACAGTTGGAGACCTAAATAGATTTACTGCGACGCTTTTGAGGCTCGTTTTCTAAGAAACCCCAATAGTTTTGTCTTGATCCAATCCTTGTTATAAGGAACATATTTTCCTTCCTGGCTGTCATATATTAAACAAGCAAGCTCCTCAAGTTCTTGCAAGTAGAATAATAAGTCTCTTGCCTCATAAGAGATATATGAAAGGTGTGGTTGGGAGCTTCTCAACTGATTTTCATACCATGTACATAAACCTTGAAGGCTGTTAACAAGATACCAATAAACAACACAATTTTATTACCTTGAAGTGCTTCCTCTAGATTCCGATAGTCGTAATAAGTTCTTGTAGTCTTTGCTCGGTTCCATTGTACCAATATGATAACAGGAGCAAAGGAAAACATGCAAGGAGGTCTCCAACCAAAGGATTGCTTTTTGGTGGAAAACTTTCTTTTTTTTATTGCTTTTTACAGTCGCCAGAAAGGCTTCTTCCTCAACCATACCTTAACTCCTACAGTTCCAGCTTTTGTAAATGCTGTTTCTTGTGCAAACTCTACATGTTCCCCGTGTTTAGCTACATTTCCATGTTTCTTTCCGTCACTGCGCCGAACACAGATGTCTTGTTTCGGTAACTCTACAAAGCTTCGGTTTTCAACTGCCTCTTTTACTCTTCTTGCATATGCTTTGGCTGTTTGCAAGTCTTTATTTGGGTTCAGCACCACACAATCCATATCATACCAATATCGAAGTGCTTTTCTGTTGGGTGCATTCCTGGTATAAATCCACCACTTGCCGTTCATTTCTACGATACGGTCGATGCCTTTTCTCCTAGCATATTCCAAAATAAGATTGTACATTTGCTGTTGTCGCTTGGCATGAACTGGTGGAGGACTAAACTTGAAAGGATTGGTATCCGTCATACCCTTGTGCTGTTACCCAGTCGAAAATGATCAATCCTCAAAACAAATGGACTGAATTCAGAATTTGAGAAGTTTTCCATACCAAATACTGTCGTGATGCCATCAACTCACATTTTTCTTTTTATACTTTGTGCATCTTGCTCACTCCCATCATGATTTTTTTTGGCGCCAAAACGCTGTCAACTCTTCATGGCTTGGCATTTTTCTAAAGGGTTACCTTGGCTATTTCTTGTGGTTATTCTTCAACAAACTTATGTTCAGTATTGTAAAAGAAAACGTCAAATCAAACCGCTCCATTTTGCAGTTATAACAGATGTCCAATACAGTGATAAAGACTCCAAAACAGTCCTCGGCATGGAAAGAAGATATCGAGAAGCATTGGGAAAGCTCCAACAAGCGGTACAACAAGTAAACCAACAACAACAAGAAGAGCTTTATGGTTTGTTCCATTTGGGTGACCTCATCGATGGAAGCATTGAAGGAGAAGAACAAACAAAACTAGAATATTACAAAGTTGTAAATACTTTTCGACAAGCACGGGTTCCAGTATATCACGTTATAGGGAACCACTGTTTGGAGATTGATAGAGATGAACTTTTGGACATGTTTCCAAAGGAAAGTTTCTATTATTACTTGGAACCTAACTCCGAATGGTGTTTCATAATATTAGACTGTTTAGAAGTTTCTTTGAAGAGAGCGCCCGATACCAAGGAACGACAAGAAGCAGAAGTGTATTGGAGCAAGTTGCAATCACAACCAAATGGTGTCCCTTGGAATGGAGCGATATCTTCCTCGCAATTGGAATGGTTACAGCATCGTTTACAACGATGTAAACAGCAGCATCGGAAAGTAATCATATTTGGCCATATTCCTCTTCTTCCACAAGCTGCCGTACGTTGATAATATCTCCTCTTTATTGAAGATTGAATCGTTGTCTAGGATGAAGCACATATATTGTGGAATGCGCCTCAAGTATTGGATTTATTGAACGCTTATGCTTCTGTTGTAGTAGCATATTTTGCTGGGCATTATCACAAGGTAAGAGAATCCTATTTCAAAATGGTTAATTATCAAGAGATGCATAATCACTTATAGGGAGGTTATTATTATGATTCCAGTGGTATCCATCATATGACTTTCCCAGCAATTTGCGATGCTCCGACAAATTCCAATGCGATGGCCATCATCACATGTGATAAGGACGTTCTTCGAATTGAAGGTTATGGGATCGTTCCCAGTCGAGAGCTTTCCTTGTCTACTCTTTCTTCAGTGTCCAATATCCATTGATAAATCAAAACGAGATACACGACAATAATATGACCCCTGCATAACTGCTTATTATCATTAGTGGTAGAAACTTGGATGAAAACGACCAATATTTGAACCATTGAAACAAGCCCACAAGACTTGTCAACACAATAATATGCAGATATTGCAATGTTTGTTGCAGCGACGAATGAGCAATGGAAATACCTCGACGAACACAGTACACATTCTCATATCCCCAACAAAATGTTCCCCAAAATACCCAAGAAAGTATCACAACGATCCATTGTTCCAAACATCCATCAATTAACATCAACAAGGAACAAGTTCCTGTCGTAGAAAAATACCAAAACGAAGCATATAATTTGGAATCAATCATGAGCAACCAACAACAACATAGTTGTGGTATAAGAATAGCTTTTTCATGGACATGCCAACCAAATAGGAATGACGACAACCAGACAATCATGGATGCTCGCTAAGAAAAAAGGAATACTGAGCATTCTTTCTATCATTATGGTCATTGCTTACCATCCATGTTTTCATATTTTGGTCGTTTTTCTCAGTTTTTCTTGTCTTCCAAACATAATAAAATGCAGGAGACATCCCCAAGAGTACCATAGAATGACAAACCCAAGGACAAGGATTAGGTAATATACAAAAAGGATGTTTGACTCCCACTAAACCACGAGTAGCAAACGAGATACATGAAGCATAGGATGATTTAGGAAACCATTGCTTTGTCAATTTTAACATGAACTGATCAATCAACCCATAACATGCCCAAAAATTGGGTGCCCAATACGCATGTAACAATCCTCTTTCAAAAGGAAACAAACGACTTGATAAAACATCCAATGGGTTCCAATAGATCCAAGGAGAAAGAACAATAAGAACAATGCCAAGGAGAAGAATACTTGCTTGAAACATTGTCAATAAGAAAGCGCTATAGGATTGGTTATTTCTTTGGGTAATGGATTGACATGCAACCATCCAGACAGAGATGGGAATGATATAAAGAAATGTTTGTTTCATCATCACCATGATACCGACAGTCACAAGAAAACCAACCATTTTCTCTTTTCTCAACCAATAACTGGCATAAAACAAAAATGAGCAAAGAAAACCTAATCAACTTGACTAGTGGTCTCTTCAAGTCACTTTATTATCCTTACCATTATACTGGAAATGAATATGATCGACAATGAATAAACCTGGTTGTAATAGAAATAAAAAGGCCTGCAAACTATTAGAGATGAATATTTTCTAGGAATGAACCATGTGTCATACCGTCAAAGATAAAGCAGTCGTATCAAAAGAAGCTAACTTTTGATAAGAAAGAACCAGGTGTAAATAAATGGAATGAATTAAAAACACATCACTTGCAACAACAGTACATCGCATCACGATGACATCTAAGAAAGACCAAGTTTCTTCCAATTCACTCAACTGCACCAACTTTGGATCCACATAAACGACCAAATGACTAAGACACCACTAAACAAGCTAAGAAGTATTTGTTTATATTAGTTAATTGGGAACTTTTTACCTCAAAAACAGCAAATAAGGGAGGATAGTCTAGTGTCCACTGCGAAGTATCATCAACATACCATTGAGAAAGTGGTAGAGAAAAAGTCAAAGCTTTCCAATATCGATGCACCTCAAAGTCTGTACTTTTATAAGTAGGAAAGAGTAACAACTTGATACTCGTAGACACTAATAACCATGGCAATAATAATACAAAGACACTCTCGGTTTGTCTTTCTTGGTCCATGGCCATGTCTACAACAATATCTCTTTTTACAATGCGTTTAAAGACCAATAATGCAAAAACTACTTTTTATTTAAACCAATAGAGAAAATGTGTCAAGTAAAGTGTGACAGATTAGGAACATGAAAGTTTTCTGTGCTGCAAACCATTCAGTTTCTACATAATGATAGGCATGTTTTGCAACGTCTTCAGCATCTTTCCATTGATTGCGCCATATAGCCAATGCCTCCATCACAAAAGGACTAACAATTGCATTGGAAAAAGACTCAAATACTAAAGGTCCTGTATAACCAACTTGAACAAGTGCACGAAACATCGCCTTGAGAGAAATATTTCCTGTTCCTAAATATCCTCGATGAGATTCTCCAATATGAAAGTATCCCAATCGACTGGCACTCTGATGAATAGCAGCAATGGGATCATTCTCATCAACTATAAAAGATTGAATAATTAAAAATATTTGAAAAGATATACTCACTGTTCATATGATAAGCATCCAAATGAATTACCACATTAGGCATACCAATTCTTTCAATCATCTTCAAAGCATCCGATGTCGTATTGATGAGATTGGTTTCATATTTATTACAAACTTCCAATCCAAGTTGCACTCCCAATGCATTGGCTTTCTCAGCCACTCTTTTTAATGTTTGAATACTATTTTTCAGGTTTTCAGGAGAAGCAGGACGATGATATTTTCCAAGTTTACTATAAATAACACCACAAACTATTTTAGAACCCATAGCGTGTGCTCTTTCTACTGCCATATTAAGAACCTTTTCACCATTTTCTCTCACAGACTCTTCAGTACTACTAATATCAGTTTCCTCTGACAGTCCAACCGAACAAGACACCTGAAGACCATATTTCTTGGCTAGTTCTTTGGTCGCTTCCACATCAAACACTGGATCAATAACAGGTACTTCTACTAACGAATAGCCTATATGAGAAGCTATTTTCATCGCTTTCTCACAATGAGGTCGATCCCAAGCTCCAACCAGATTATATCCATGAATACCAATAGGGTTCCTTAAGGAAGTCATCTATCCCAACTATAACAACCACAACCACGTGCTCCCTCAACAAAAGTGTCCAAGTGACCAACCGATTATCTCTGCGTTTTCCTTCGTTCTGTTTTGATTGTTAAGCAATTGATCGTTGGAGAACAACAATAACAACATTGAAACATTCAACAACAAATATGACGAAACAAGTCGAGTTAGCAAAAATAGCCGAATATATGGTAACACTGGAAAGGGGTGAATATGTAAAACAGAATATCCTGGTTCTTTTCTAACCTAACAGTAGGATCCTTGCTTCAGATGAACCACCCGAGTTATTAGAGTCCAAGTTTCAAGAGATTGGTATTAAGAATACCGAAGAAACAAGAAGAGCCTATAGAGAGTTATTATATGGAACCAAAGGTTTAGAACAATATGTTGCAGCAGCCATTTTACACGAAGAAACCTTTGAACAATCAGTAAGTGTTGATGGAGCTAACAACTACCAATTAACCAATTGAATAGGATCAACAAGGCAAACGTTTTGTTGATGTTTTACAAGAAAAAGGCATTCTACCAGGTATCACAGTGGATAAAGGATTCGATATTATTCCTGGCACTCAAAATGAAACCTTTACTTTGGGATTGGATGGATTGAGTTCACGTTGTGCTTCATATCAACAAAAAGGAGCTCAATTTGCCAAATGGAGACCTGCTTTCCGTATTTTAGATAATAATGGTCCTTCTTATGTTGCTATTCGTGCAAATGCAGAAGCTGTTGGTTGTTATGCAGCAATTTGTCAAGCCAATGGTTTGGTTCCTATCATTGAAAGTGATGTTCTTTTACAAGGTAGTTATTCTTTGGAGACATGTGCCAAAGTATCTGCAAGGGTATTGGATGAAATATATGCTGCATTGAAACGTTATCAAGTGTCTTTATCAGGTAAGTTGGATATTGGATGATAACTATACGGAACCCTCATTATCATTGACTCTCTAGGTGTTGTAGCTAAACCCAATATGATATTAGCTGGAATGCAAACTTTTCCTAAACCAGATAAACAAGAGATTGCAAGATATACTATGGAAACATTATTGGCTTGTGTCCCAGCACTTGTTCCAGGAATAGCTTTTCTCTCTGGTGGTCAAACAGAAGAAGAAGCCACTACCAATTTAGAAGCTATCAATCAATATGCAGTAAGTGAAATGCTTGAAGAACAATCTCAATAATCATTGTTTGTTATATAGCGGGTGAAAGGAAAACCTTGGCAATTAACATTTTGTTATGGACGTGCATTACAAGCCACTTGTCTCAAGACATGGATGGGAAAACCTGGAAATGTTGAAAAAGCAAGAGAACAGTTCTTATATCGTTGCAAATGTAACAGTTTGGCTCAAAAGTAGACAAAGTGTTCAAGAGATAATAAATCATTGTTGGTGGCATTTTCTATTTATTCATTTTTTTGCTTGTGAAACGACGCAGGTGAACAAGAAGTGAAATGCTTATGGGAGAATATCTAAAGAAGCAGCAGAGAAATATTTGCGAAATGGATTTTTTGGCTGTCACTAATATAAAACGCTTCACAAAAAAGTACACTTTCAAAACAACCGCAAACACAGAATTATAAAATTTTCTGCAAAGTATCAAAATAGAACTTTATCGAACGGATCACTACTAGTTGGGTCCTTAGAAAAATCACATTCTTTCCACAATACTTCTTCACTGCTTTGGTGCCTTTTTCGTCCGCGTATATCGGCCAGTTTTCACTCTTTTCTTTTTGCCTAGCCGTTTTGCTTTTTGGACAGCCATTATTTTCGATAGTCGGGTCAAAGCAACTTTCGTTAGATCAGGTCGATATCCTGCAAGTTCCTTTGAGATAGCACGGGCAGCTCCTGGAAAACTCCTTTTCACAGTTACCGTGTGAAACTGCTTCGACGGGTTCCCAATCAGCTCCTTTTTCGTTCTCTTTTTCGAAAACAAAATACCAAACGTTGCACTAGCTGGAGCAATGTCCACTGCCTTCGATTGTGCTAGACCAGAATATTTTAAGGAATTAACACCCTTTAAATTTCCTTTCTCAGTAGAAAGAGTGATGCCATTTCTCTTTATTTGGAAGCGGTTGTTACTTCGAAGAAGCTGCCACAACAAGTCCGACATGGTCCGCGCCGCCAATGCTTTCCGATCACTGGGGAAGGGAAGGAGGGAGTTGTTGTGAATGATTACTAATGGACGATTTTCTTTCAAATGTTTGAGAAGCATGAACTACACATGTCTCATTATCCATTTCATGGATACCTTCCGTTTTATCAACAATCATTTTATTCTTATGTTTACTATTCTCTTCATTTCTGAAAATTTGTCTGTTGATCAAAGCGGGACACAGAGTCAAACTTTTGAGAAATTATACAAAACTTCATTAAAAAAAGTCCTATTACAAAGTATTTGGAAACAAGTATTCCATGAATGCATGTTTTTCATTTGTCAATTGTTGAAAACTTGCGTCAAAATGAAAAAACCATTGTCCCTCCAATCGTCATTAGAATTCGACGTCGCCGAATTTACCAACCTTTGTTTGTGGGGACGTCCTCTTGTAAAAGATGACGGAAATAAAGTTGTTCAACCGGTGGTCTTTTGAGGACGTCGAAGTAAACGATATGTCTTTACACGACTATATTGCTGTGAAACAGAAATATGCTGTCTATCTTCCTCATACTGCTGGAAGATATGCTGTTAAACGCTTTCGGAAAGCCCAGTGTCCGATAGTGGAGCGATTGGTGAATTCTCTCATGATGCACGGGAGAAACAATGGAAAAAAGTTGATGGCAGTGAGGATCGTCAAGCAGGCGTTTGAGATAATTCACTTATTGACCGATGCCAACCCCATTCAAGTAGGTGAAACAACGCTTCGTATGTTCTTTAAATTAACTGTTGCAAAGGTTTTTGTTCAAGCCGTGATGAACGCAGGACCCCGCGAGGACTCTACTCGAATTGGTTCTGCAGGTACTGTACGTCGACAGGCAGTCGATGTGTCCCCCTTGAGAAGAGTCAACGTGGCGTTGTATTTGATAACAACTGGTGCACGAGAAGCCGCTTTCCGCTCAATGAAAACCATGGCAGAGTGTTTAGCGGATGAAATTATTAATGCTTCAAAGGGTTCTTCCAACTCTTACGCTATCAAGAAGAAGGATGAAGTAGAGCGTGTGGCCAAAGCCAACCGCTAAACTTGTGCCTTTTTCAAATAAAATTTACTTTGTTGAGAGGCTTTAATTTCCAACTTTGATTTTCCGTATACACCAAGCGAACATATTCAAGTTTTCAGTCAAATCAGTCATCGGTTTTCTTCGTGGGGACGCTACTCTTCAAAAGATCCGCAAGTTTCTTTTGAGCTTCCGTCTGTGGTTTCACAATTCGCCTAGGTTCGCTCATGACTGGCTCGTCAGGTGAATATTCTGAATTTCTTTCTGCTTCAGTACGCCCTGAAGCCAGTTTCTCTTCTAAAACCTTTTTAAAACCTTCCTCTCTGTTCCTATAAACAACTTTTGAGCTCATCTAAAAACCAATACTCCTTCATTACCTTACCCCGACATTGACACGTTACCTACACACCAAAAATTAATCTCACGTTTGTTGTCTAAATTCCAGTGACACTGCTATTGCTTATAGATGGAGCTTTAAATAGCATTTTCTAAAATAAAGAGCGAATACAAACTAGGAGCTTGAAGTCGAATGTCATAAATACCATTTTAGTTATATAAATAAATAAATATATATATATATACATATATATGAAGATGAAGAAAATAAATCCGAGAGTGTACCAGGTAAAGGTTTCAATGCAACAAGTACACTTCCAATGTTAAAATTATTATCATCACTCAAGACAAAAATAAAAAGAATCTATTTCGTTCTACATTATCAACAGGGACCAGACGAGCAATCACATATAAAGCAATATATGACACCAATAACGCTGAAAATTTCTTCCGGGTTGTGCTTCAAAATGTAGAAAAATTAAAGGACAGTATTTACTTCGATTGCCTACTGGTCTTTGTAATTTGTAAAACTTGTGTAGTCATTCATCCAAGAAATCCATCTTGTCTCAGAAAATGCCTCAACCTTTGATAAATAATTTTAATTAGCAACCTGAAATCAGTTGAATTAATTTCTTCAAACTTTAAATACATTTCACGGACTATAGTTAAAAAATACTGGGCAATTTAAATTAATTAACTATCCAGCTATACAGTAACTTTTGTGTTCAAAATTGTTTCACACGGCTCACAGGAAATCGGCATTTTTTAAAGGTGTCGCTTTTATTTCAGATAATCTTGACCTTCTTTTTGTCTGGACGGTCCGAATTTTGCTACCAGGAAGGAGCGTTTTAATTTGATTAATTGCTTGCTAAAAATTAATACTTGGCTTAGTTTTCTGGCAAACCATGTTAATATTATTTGGAAAATGCAAAGAATGAATGAGAAGTGTCCATGCTTTCTGTGAGTTTCACCGAAATTAAATTTCTTGAGATGTTCATTAGAGGAGCAAACAGGTTTTAGAAGAAGTTCTTCGGCCAGTGACACTTTGATCCTTATAATTATTAAACGAATGCAACTAGTTGCTTCACTTAAATCCTTTTCCATAAATTAGATTCGAAGCAATTGAATGGAAGATATAACTGAGACAATTGTTCTTACTAAACAGCAAATTTCATTGAGCAAGTTATCACTCGACGAAGACTATGTGACTATATTGAGTAATTTTAACTATTCTACAACTAATATTAATGAAATGTATGCAACCCCTGGAATTAATAAATAGTTATAGAAAGTTTACAGAATGAAGTTTGGAACTGCGCATTTAGATAAGATGGAGCAATTTAATATGTTTGTCCCGACTATTTTTAGCTGCTATAAAACGTTTGGAGTAAAACGACCTTCTTCAGGAACTCCAAGGAGCTCTGTAACTAAACTCCCTGGTTGTCTTGCTATAGGATTCCTGACATTACTCTCCGCAGGAGCTTACGCAAATTTAGAATTTAATGTTCTTGAAAGCATTATCTTTTTCAGTATGGAGTTTTCTAAGAAAGTAATCAATCAGAACAACTAACATTATGATAACGTTCTGCTTTAAATCAATCTTTACAAAACTTCATTAACATTTCAAAGAGGTCATAACAGTTTTACATGATGAACGACAGGACAAATCAAGAATCGGACAGAAGCGGTTCCCATCAATCCTAAAGATACCTTAGGTAATTGTTGCACCATAACTGCGTCGTTTCGTTTACAAGCGACACGATCTAGCCAACAATGACAGTCAGTGCGGCTCCTGTGCTTAACAGTATCGCAACATCTGTGACTCGTGCAAATCACAAAAGCAAAACGCAAAGTTGATGAACGATGATGACTGAGGCTCGTTTGTTTGGCTTTTAAACATTTCGCAAGAACGGTCAATATGAGCTTGTTCTTCTTCGGCAGTTCTGATATCGGCTTACCAGAGTTAGGGTCCGAATTGTGCCCTTTCTTTAACGATGGAGAAGAAAAGTTTACGTCTTTTCATAGCCTGGAGGATTCTGAACGAATCTTTTCTACGGACCCGAACTTTACAATGAGGAGCTCTATGGAGATCCTCTTTTTCAGGAAGAGTTCTTCAATGAAGACGATATAATAATTCAAAGTTTACCAAACAATATTTTTCAACAAGTTAAAGATAATACACACTCTTCTACGACAGACTCTTCTCACTATTCCAGTCGGCCTCGTTCTCTCTGATGTCGAGATCTGGAGTTTTCTCGAATGAGGATAGTCATGATGAACAAGAGACACACGACTCCAGTAATAACAGCAAGTTGGATCTATTCGGTCTTCAGGAATGGGAGTGTCCTTCTTGGTTCGCTGTCTCCGACGATTCTGATCAGTTCTCCTATAACGGGAGTGACAGTCCTGCAAAGCCACAAAACGACAAGGCTGAACTTCATGATGAAGCTTTTTCACCCTCTCGTGCGGAACCTCCATTGGAAATACGGAATCCAGGTCTTTCAGAGCGTAATTTCCGTACCAGGAGTCAAAAGAGTAGATACCGTATCAAAGAGCTTTTGGAGCGATTAAATGAATTAGTGCCTTGCCCGAAGTCCACGAGAGCAGAAACCTTACTCCATATTGCACATTTTGTGCAGAAACTAGTTGCCGAGGTTACTTTTCTGGAAAGAAACAGGATGTCATAAACGTGGCTTGTATTTTATCCCAAACAACGGTCTTCAACAATGCTTTTCTCGCTCGCTACTTGGTTACCGTTTGTTGAATCACTCAGAAAACCACGACAGCAACTTGCCCAGCGCATTTGCTACCAACCTTTGTTTTAACCTTTGGAATCGAATAGCGAATCAAGTTTATTCTAGTCAAAGGAATAGTCTTCCTTTGGCGTAACCTAGCATTTCTGTTCTTTAAAGAATATCACTCCGAAAACGTTTCCAAACTGCTTTTTCAAATGGACTTGATATTCTTGTATAATTCTCTCAAGTCCTTTTTTGTCAATATTCTTTCGGAAAAACTTGTCCGGTTGTTACTTTTCTAAAATCTTCCACTCCGTGTCTTCCAGAGATCATCTTGGAAATCAGGAGATCCGTGTAAAAGTGTTCCCATCTATGAAAAGTAGTAAAGTATGTATTTTGTCTATTAAACAAAGGACACTCTTCTAGAAACAACAACTGTTTCCACATATCGAAATGCTTTCCAACTGAATTTCAAATAGCCAAATCTCTTGTTGACATCCTTCCCTAGAGTGCGTTGCGTTCCTCTATTAGAATCGAAGGAATTGTGTAAGAGGGTTTCAGACAACCGTCATGCCACCAAAGGCTCCACCTTACAAGATAAAAGGAGTTATTGAATACTTCGTATCTCCGAATGAACAGAAATTGTTTGAAGACCTTACCGATGTCAAACTGCTGATGACAAAAGCGAGGAGGAAAGTTGCTGACAACCTACCCGGTATGCTTCCGGGGCTAGTAGTGTTTTTCGGATGTTATTTTGGTGGTAACTATTTGTATGACCAAAAGATTAAGAGTGCAAGATGGTAGCTTCTTTTCAAGTAAGTTGGTTCTGCACCAGGGCAAGAGTTGTAGTTACTGAAAAGTCTCGAACAGTCATCGCTGGCGTGTGAATCTTTGAGGTTGTTATTTAGTGTTTCAAGTTGGGCAATAAAAAGACATCTGTTGCGCAAAAATCTTTTCATAGATTTATTCCGAAAAGTTACATGTTCCTATTACTTTACTCTAAAACGACGTTTGCACCTAGTTCTTTAAGTTTATCTCGAAGCTTTTCGGCCTCCTCTTTAGGGAAACCAGTTTTAATAATCTTGGGTGCACCTTCCACTAGTTCCTTGGCCTCTTTCAAACCCAAACCTGCAAGGGCTCTCACCTCCTTAATAACCTGAATCTTTTTGGCAGCATCGTAACTCTCGAGTTTTAACGCGAATTCTGTTTTCTCTTCCTTCTTTGGTGCTTCTTCCTTTGCTTTTGAACCATCACTTCCAGGTTGTCCTCCCATACCGTTGGGAGCCATCATGGGTGCCGCCATAACAGGTAAGTCACTAACTCCCAGACGTCCCTAGTGTCAAGTAAACACAAACAAGCAACAAAACTAGACCTCAATACATACCTTAAGTTGATCTGTTAGCTCTCTCACCTCTATCATATTCAACTGAAGTATATCTTCAACCAACTTTTGAACTTTAGGACTACTGGGACCCGTGCTGTCACTTGTTATCTTAGTAAAAGAGGCTGTTTCCTCAACACTGGAAAACCACCGATAGGATAACTGCCTATTGGCAATATTTCCATAGAAGCCACCACTCTCTAGTAAAGGTGCTAATTTTTTCGTGGAGGCAGCTGTTCGTATCAAAAGATTCCTTGAAGAGAACATCATCGGCCTTGTTGCGACTTACCCAAACGCAGTGAACTTGAAATTACATTCATTGCCATTTGCGCCTGCCTTTTGACGACAAAAATGCACTAGGAAGATAAAAACGGTCTCCGAATGGAAGCTTGTTCCGTTTTGCTTTTGTTCTTGACTTGGGATTTCGCTTCAAGAAAACGACGCTCTAGGTCTTCCCTCTCCTTTCGATATTTCTCTTCAATTCGATCCAACTCTGCTCGATGTGTACTGAAATCAACCGAAATACTGTTCGTCGGAAACTGCTCATTAGAAATATTTCTCGTGACATCTTCTGAGCATTCATTTTTCTCTCGATCGTTATCCTGTGGAGCAAAGTTTTCCATGGAAGAATCTAAAGGAGCCTTACTGCCATTCGTCGGTTGAAGTGAATCTGCCGTTTGGCTTGAAATTTTACTTTGAAAAGTATGCAAGTTGTCTTCTGTCGCATCAAATGTAGCATCGTGACCATACATGATCGAAACTAGTTCCTGTGCCGAAACAGAGCATGTGGAAGCAAACAACGGATAATAATATGGTAAATAGGAACAGCTGTCTTGTTGGACAGATTTCGATACATTACTTCCCTTCATTTCTTTCCTAAAAAACTGAACAAGATTTTGATGACTGGATGCAACAGCTTCTAATAATGGACTCAAGCCCCATCGATCCAAAACATCACACCGAGCACCAAAAGATGTCAAAATCTTTGCAATCTCAATATAACCCTCTGCAGCCGCTATATGTAATGGTGTTCTCTGATCTGCATCCCTAAGATGAACCAATCCAGGGTTTCTTTCGAGATGATATAACACTTGGGCCCTATCTCCTGTCCTTACACTTTCCCAAAATAATTTAGAAAGTATATCCCCTGTAGAAAACGACATAGGGTGCATACGAGGTAAAGACTTCACTCGCGGAGGTTTCTCCGCCGAATGCAAACTATCTGGTTGTGGATCTTCTACTGACAACAAGTACAAATTATTCTCTGTTACTAAAAGGGGCGAATAATCAGTATCCGAGTCTATCTTAGCGTTTGTTAGAGGTTCTTCCGGTGCTTCCAGAAACCCAGCAGATGAAGCTGCTAAACTATTTCTTGATGAATTGCGTTCTGTTGAGTTGGAGAAGTCGTCTGAAAGATGTTCTGGCAAGTTACCCATAACTTCCTGAAGTCGTTGCTCTATGTCATGTTTAATCATGTCAAACTGTGAAGCATGAAGGTTTAATTCGATAACCATTTCTTCCGCTAAAGACTCTGCAGAGTCATGTCTAGGGTCAAAATTAAACTCAATTCGCTTAAATGATTCTTCGACAGGTATTTGAATGCTCATTCGAAAGCCTTGTTTCGTTTTCGGATCTGGAGAATCCAATAACTCCACTTGCGCACCTCCCACTACTCTTGATGGTTCCTTCGTTTGATTCTGCACAATAAAATGCCGAGCAGTATTAGATGGGGAAAGGCGTTGAATAGTTTTCTTGTTCGCTGAATATTGCAAATTAGAACTTACGGGGTCATTTCCTATTTCAAAGCTGGTCCTATTAGACACAGACTTCGATCTGAAGTGTGCTTCTTCAAATGCGGGCCATTACCTGCTTTCATAGTTGATGAAGAGCATCACTCGTACTCGACTGTTTTTTCAATTGGCTAAATAACATGTCATTTACGAGTTCTGTTGAAGTGGGTCTTGTTTCTCTAGGACCCAAGCACCTTCGAATCAGACTTTTGCTTCATTATCATAAATATTCTCGTTACATGTTGAACCCTTTGTCTCTGACTGTGTCAAGTTGTCTTGACTGTTTTTTTGTCTGGCTTTTCTTTCAACGGTGGCAATTATTTCAAACAAACAAAGTCCAAAAGCAAAAATATCATCCTTTTCATCCCAAACGTCTTCACCCTGTTCGTCCAGAAGTAATACGTCGCCAAGGGTAGCAGCCTTTACGATGCTAGCCATGCGCCGCTGTAAAAATGAGGAAAGAACATCTTCTAAACGAACGTACTTCATATCAAGCGAAAAGAAAATGTTGTCTGGTCTTATATTCCCATGGATTATTGGTTCTTGACTATGCAAATAATCGATGGCGGTAGCAATTTGGTAGGCCCATAATATCAGTTCTTGTTCGTTTACAGTTTCCACTGAAGAGAGATATGTTTTGAGTGTTATGCCACTTGTCACTTCTGTTATATATTCAATACCAGGCGACCCTTCTTGGTATAAAGTCTCCCAGCCAGCCAGTACTTGAACAAGTGAATAGTGTGGAAGCTGACATACTCTTTTCATACATTGTTGAACTTCTATGTACAAAGTTTTGGGTACTTGAACTGAGTTCCACCAAACTATCTCACCAGTTTGGTTGTCTTTTGCTTCGTACACGGTGCATAGCCCACTTGTTTTGACAATCTTCGAAGACTACACGGAGAGTTTGGTGGAATTCATAGTAACAGTAAACAAAATTTGGCAACTTACCATACCAAACCTCTTCGTCGGGTCCACAGCAACGAGATACGACATGTCATACACGAGGGATTCGAATATTCCAAATTATGTCGAAAACAGCAATCTTTCAACTTGCAAACGCGAATTTGGCGCCCTTCCGACTTTTTTCTCCCAAAAATTTTCATCCTTGAGTGTCGCGAGCTGCAAATGGCGCTGCAAAGTACCGCAAAATTTATTCGCTGTTGCCAACAGTTTGTTATTTTAGAAATTATTTTCTTGTTCTTATTGCTGTTTTAGAATTATCACTGCTGGAATCTAGAAATATCGTTGTTGCTAGTAATAGTATACAGTAGAAAGCAACTATATAACTTCTGTTCAAAAAAACGACAACTTTAAGGAACCAAAGCTCTCACGAAACAGGAATTGAGTAGCAACGTCATATTAAATAGTTTACAATGGACAAGATATTTTATATTCCAAAATTTCCTCATTCTACTTGAATACTATAACCTTCTCTGCCCTCGTTTTCCTGGAAAATGTATAATTATCTTCATTCAGTATTCACGTGTCATTTTGACGAATATAGTCATTTCAGATAAACTCTTTGGATAATATTTTGTGCCAAGGATTTGTTCTGTTTTCTGCTATACGGAGCTTTTCTTGGCCTAGAGATACTGACAAAAAAATTTGGTAGGTGTCTTCAAAAGAACCGACAAGAACTTTCTCGTGGTGCAAAAGATTAGGAGCTACACTTTTACCCATTATATACATAAAAATCCACTAATCTCCTATTTGTTCTTTCCGTTTCTTAAGGAGGCTGTGAAGTGTTCGCTTCCTGTAAATGTTAGTTGAAAAATGGGTTAAGTATATACAAGTTCTCTAGCTGCCATGCTCTTAGAGCCCAAAGAATCTTTTGTCGAATACATTTCTCGGTCGCGGTTTCCTTCTAACGCCATCTCTCAACTGCTCTGTTTTTGAGCTGCTTACTGAGAACCTCTTTAACATCTATCTATGTTAATGCGTTGACCAAAAGTTGCGTAACAATTTCTTCATTATGTGGCGAATGACTTTTCATCGATGAACCGTTTCCCATGGGCCAAATCTTCACCACAAGCCGACACGCATTGGCACGACCTGTTTTGCTTCGATGGCAGGCATGTCTATTGATCCACGAACGGTCACCGTTATAAACAAGAACTGATGCTTCGCTTCCTCTTTATCGCTTTTGGTATCAGCCGAACAACGTTTGGCATGTTCTCAAGTGCCATAACAAGTGCCCTTCCAAAAGTAAAACAACAACATGAATCTTCAGGAGATAGCGAAGATAGGCAGTCGTGTTGTTCCATGTCGACAAAAACAACATAGAGGTGAAGAGAAAGCGACGAGCAACAGCAACCAGTCCAGTTATTAAATCAAGAAAAAGACCTTTTAAAGAGCATACTAGTTTCCAGATACAAAGAGCTGCGGGTATAACAAACCCCGACGCCTTATTCGAATGTTCATCAGACACGGACGTTATTACAATCGAATCAGCTGAATCGGAAACTTTTGGCTCCAGCAAACAGCCTTTGACGACGCCTTTTCTACTATCACAAGCATGTAAGAAAGCTCTGGATATCAGTGTTCAACTCAAAGATGCCGTGGATATCACGAAGGAATTGCTTTTTCTCAGTGCAGCTTACAATCAAGACAAGTCAAGCATTGCAGTTTCCCTTAAATATGATCGAAAGAACTATTCACCAGGATATGAGAGTATTCGTCCCCTTTGTGAAGTACTACGTCGTCTTTTTCAAAATGCTGAAAATCTAGCCGAATCCTTGTGTATGATCACATCAACGGTTCACGCCAATATAAAACTGTATGACGACGTTGAATAAATAAACAACATAATCTGAACTGCTATTCCGCTATATTATTTGCAAATTTTGTCATCCACAGCATATTTTTCTCCTTGGCAGCAATCTGCAGGCAAGTACCAGGGTTATAATACCGAGAATGCCAGTGCAAAAAGGGGTAGCGTGTAATTCTCAGTCTCGTCTCGTAAGCAGCCAACCTATACCATCATTATTAACATCAACCAATCAATGACAGATTATTTTGCTCTTACAAAAGGCTGTACTAGCATCAAGCTCAGATTTTCCATGGCTTTATAACATCCCAAAACAAAGCCTCTGTCCTTTGTCATCCAATCACATCACTATCAATGAAGGAGTATCAGAAATAGCAAGTAATTACCTTATCCTGTGATACGAGTATTAAACACGAAAGAAGCGCCACTGGACCCAAGGCGAAGGATAGGCCCATTAGCAAGCACGGCAACAATAAATACTTCCACGTTATAAAAGGTGCGTTGTTGTTGCTTGTTTGATATGAGCATAACCAAAATAATATCATAGCTGTACATAAGAAGATACAAGCAATACAAACGAATAATGGTCTATGACCTATCCTATCTTGTAACTGACCAAGCAAAGGAGATATCAAACATGGCAACAGGGTAATGATAATGTTCAGAAGACTCGCAATTTTCCAAGTAACGGAAAACCCTGAAAGAAAGATGTCGGTTGAGAAATGAAGGAAGCAGAATATACAGCATGACATTAGCATCCAAATAAACATTATCCCAACTAACAATGGTGATAAAGCTGTCGACGAAATACGCCTTAAAGACTTCCTTCTTGGTCGTCCAACCATGTCAGCGGACTCCAGTAACATATAAAGAAAAGCAGCAAGCAAACTTATGGATGAAATGCCAAGCGACACCCACAATGCAGTGATGTAGCCTCCCCAATCCTCTTTATGACTTGCTATCCAAGCAGGAACTGATAAAGATAGCAGCGTAGATAATCTGCTGACTGCAATCATTGTGCCATAGGCAGCACCAGGTCCTATTCGTGAATCTGAAAATTCATGTAACCGACAAGTGTTCGCTGAGATAGGCGCAAAATATTTGGCAATCACGACGCCTTGAATAACAATGAGAGAACCATCACCGAAACCAAACATAATCTTCCCAAACAACGTCAACAAGTACGATTGTATAACGATTCCTATGGTGTACATTATCTGTCCTCCAAACAACACTGTGGAGAACAGAACGGAAGCAAATGGAGGACTTACCAGAGAAGATATGTATCCGCTTAAAAGAGGAATGAAAACTCCTGGTAGGTTCTGCATAGAAAACAGCCAGCCATACTGCTGTTTGCTAATACTCAAAGAATGCAATATTGGTGTTGCCAAAGCGCTCAGAGAGTGTTTACCAAAATGTGAACCAACTGAAAACAAACAAACCAGTGTTAGTACCTTGTGGTTACTGCAGTTAAGTACTGGTTATCTCTGAAAGACGACAATAGCAAAAACCTACCCAGCGTTGTTTAGCAACATTCAAGGTTCCTGTTGGTGTGGGATTTTCAAGTTCTCCTGTCTCTGTGGTATTTGTGATCAGTGAGACATTTTCATCGAGGGTGACCTGTCGACAAATCTTTGCAAGTTCTGGTTGGTTGCTATGACTGCTAAATGTTTCATAGTTGGTACTTGACAACTTGGTTGGCAGCATTCACGCTAAGTTGTCCTGCTTGTGAAGTATAATAGTTCCAAAAAAACATGGGAAAGAATGATTTATATTTCCTATTGAAGTCCGAAACCTTGTGCATTCTTAATGGCTGTTAATAAACGGTCCCTTAACTTGTCCTTGCTTGAATACTCTGGTAAAAGTAAAACATTGAAACAAGTGTGGGCAGTGGGCAGTCTGTCCGTGTCTGAACCCGCACGCTGAATAACAAAACGAAGCCTTCCCAGACCGCCAACAGGAGCTCTATCGGAGCCTGTCACAAAAGATAACAAGTGAAGTTTCTCTTCAAGTGTCATCTCATGAACAATCTCCCAAAACCACTTGACAATTGGTGTTTCCTGAGAGAATCTACCTTCGTATACGGTAACTCTTTCCAATGCTTCAAAGTCTAAATGGCGTTGTCCACAAACAAGTACTTCCAATTCATCCGGGCGAAATATCTGGCAAATAGAACTGTTAAAAAAGAACAGACTTAAGTATAACTGACAAACCTTCAATGCTGGGCCACTAAGCATCCAAAAGAACCCTTTAGAAAAAGCATCAAACTGAGAATGAATGGACACATCTGTCAAATATTCTATATAACGTTGTACAAATTCTTGCTTATTTGACTGTTCCAGACTTATTTTGGAACCATCTGGTACCAAGTCGTACGTTCGCCTTTCACCAAAGAACTCATATTCTGTCGAAAATGTCATCATGAATTGTTCTTTCATATCATCACCTTCATATTCTAATACAGCCTGCAAAGACTGTCCTATTTCTGGAAATGCTTCTTTCACATCGTCCAAATCTGATGGCCAGTCAAGTAACTTTTTATAGATTAGCGGGGGAAAGTGCAAATCTAAAATAACACCATTGTAGATTGCCATGCCAATAATAATTCCAACCAGTTTGAAATTATCCTCCACTTCAAAGCAATCCACGCAAAACCAATGGTAACGTGTTTGTTCATTGTACACGAACATACCGTAGTCAGGAGCGAACAGTTCTAAAATGATAAGCTGAAAGAATTCTTTCTGCAATCCACCTTCATCTACACCTTCCTCTCCCAGAAAAACGACCTTCAAATTTTGTTACATTTTGCAACAAGTAAACCGAAAACAAGTACTTACTCGAAGAGGTTTTCTCAGTTCACGTGGGTCCGCATTGGATATGACACTCAAGGCGTCCTGCACCAGGCTTGCACGCCTCACATGCAAATAACAATATGGAGAGTCTGTTCCAGCGATAAAAGGAATACCCCATGGACCGACAACAACTGTCTGTGAGTTCATCCATAATGAACGAACCACTTCTGACTTCATTGCCTCTCTAGCTTCTGCATATAGTACTCTAGTTTTTGCAGACTCGTCCAAGACATATGGATGTCCGCAAAAAGAAAACAATGACTTTCGAGAATTGGCATTTTCCAAACTGTATAACCAACGATTATAGTCTTCTTTCAAATCTACAAGGTCACTGATGGAACGATTATAGAACTCCTGGTGTGAAAGAACAGCATATCTCCAACCATTCAACTCTGAAGCAGCATACAGTAAACCTAACACACGTGTTGCTGCGATTGCTTTTTCTGTTACGCGATGTAATTCGGTTAATTCGGAGTCTATTATAGCATGCAAAGGTCGAACGAGACGAACCGCAAGAAGTTCTGCTGGAAATCGATTGATTGCCGATACGATACTACGCTGCGTTCCAAGTTTCAAGCTAGTAACGATCATACACAGACGAACTAAGATATGCTTCCCTGTTCCAGGAGTGTTGAGTACTGGATTCATCATCAGGCAAATAAGCGCAAGGCCAGGTTCTGGATAGTTTCTTGCAGGTAACGTTGAATAAGCAGTGGGCTTGCTATCATTCACGTTATCCCTGTTTCCGAAAGTCAGCTTATTCTCCGCCTCGGAAGTAATTTCTCTACAAACAACAGTGAGAAGTTCAGCTGCATTGGAACCATGAGAACTTAGTATTTCCTTATAAAAAGTTTCCACTGCCACTGCATTAATTAACAATTCAGGTCTGTTGTCAGAGTTCCCGACATTCTGCTCAGTATTACTTGCTATGGCTGTGCCTTCCAACCTGTTTGTCTCATGATTACTGGTAAGGAACGGCAGAATGTATGGGTTCACAGCACGAAAGTATTTCTTCGATGCAGAGCTTGAATTATCTTCTTCCCTCACGATTCTATAAAGAAAGGAATGACTAAATATGGAAATTGCAGCCAGTTTCTTCTGTAAGGGAAGAAAGTCGCGTAACGACAACCACTGTACATTTTTCAAGTTGGCAAGAAAACATGGGTGCAATTCTTGTGCACGGCTCACGCTTCTTTCTGGGTGCTCACTTACCAAACATACCGTATGAAATGCACCCGCTGCCACGCGAAGAACATGGAAGGAATTCATATTATTTTCTTGTGTGATTGGTTGTTCACTTGTTGACTGCAGTTTATGAAACAAATGTTGAAAGTCAAATTTAACAGGCGACGTTATCATTGATGATTCCGATAACCCAAGTTGCTCTTCATTATTAGAACCCCAAACAAGTAATTCTCCTTCACTGGATAGTGCTGCAGAATGCTTTGCTCCGGCCACTATCTGAACAATGTTATAATCAAACAAACTTTCTACGACCAATGGGGTAGCAATGTTTTTGTCGACCTTCTCAATACCTAAAGCACCATCTTGACCGTTACCACAAGATAATACTTTGCCACCTTGTGTCAGAAACAATGTATGACTTCTTCCACAAGCTGCGGAAATAAAATAATCCGAAGCTAATTCTTCTGGCATATATACACGCAAAGGAAATTCCGCTCTGGTTTCGGTTTCTGGCAGTCTCTGTTTTGATATTCCTAGTTGGCGCTGCTTGTTGGAGCCGAATGAAAACGCAAATCCAGTACTAGTAACAACCACAGAATGATTTTCACCAGCAGCAACAAAAATGACAGGCTGACCCCATAAGGCTTCTATCAAACGAGGTGCATAGGTGTCTTCACAATGTCCAAGTCCAGTCTGTCCGTGTCTTCCAAGACCACAAGCATATACTTCTCCGCTGTCTGTCAGGGCTAACCAATGAAATGCGCCTGCTGCAATCTGTACAACTTTCCTTGACTTCAGGTTCTTTACAATATGTGGCCCACTCCAGTCAACAGCATTTCCATGCGCTAATTGACCATAAGCACCATTTCCCCAAGTGACCACCGAACCACTTTCGGTTGCGACTATGACAAAGTCTTCACCACAAGAAATAGAGACCACTCGTTCTCTTGTATAGGGTGATTGAATTCTGACAGGATCTTGTCTCGTGCGAACTACTTGATCTTGAAGATATAAGTGTTGGCTATGTTATTTACAACAAAAAAGTCTCAACTCACCAACTATTCCACTCATATATAAGGAACCGTCTTCAAAATATACAGCGGTCGACGAAAAACCACAGGCAATAAGACTCACTGTGTCTCCAGGAACACCAAATCCAGACAATATTTTGGCTGAACTAGTATTACTTTCGGATTCCTTATCCAATGTTCCCAGTCTACAACCACTTTCTGAGAAAAGCTCTCTTTTTAAAGTCATATGGTTTCTCACTGTCCTATATCATTTCTTCCCCAACCAACAAGAAACTCTTTCGGAGGAACCGGAACTGCTAGAAAAACTTTCGAGTCTACTTCTCTAGGGGCACTTTCACTGTGTTCCATAGGCAAGGTGTTCATACTTGGAACGCTTTTACTCTCGTTATTAGATCATCTTTAAACGAATTCGATTCTTTCCCCTTGAATTGTTTGGTTATGATGATTGCTTTTTACCAGTGTTTGGATAATCTTCTTTGCCATAGAAACCAAAGCAACTGTAAAGTTGCTAAGAATACAAGAAAAAACAGTATTTCATGCCAATATACATACCGAAGGTTCCAAGTTTACTCTTGTTCGAACTCTCTTTCTCGAATGGACAGCAGTCGTCAGGTCAAAAAGGAATCAACCGAAAGAGTGGAGTTTGTGGGAATTCAACACGCTGGACTTTTAGTTGAGAATACAGAAAAAGCAAGAGATTTCTATGTACGAGTTCTCGGTATGAAGGATGTTTCCAGCGAGAGACCCAATTTACCTTATAATGGGGCATTCATTCAAGTGGGAACTCAGCAAATTCATTTGATGCAACTTCCAAGTGTGGACCCAAAGGAAGGAAGACCTACTCATGGAGGACGAGATCGTCACGTTGCCTTTGGAGTAAGTGTTCATCTTCTTGCATTCACTTTGTCTAACATAACTTGTTGGAAGGTAAGCAACTTGGATAGGCTTGTTTCAAGACTTGAACAGTACGGACATGCCTACACGTTTAGTAAAAGTGGTAGAAGAGCTATTTTCTGTCGAGATGTTGACGGTAATGCTTTGGAATTTGTAGAGATGGCTTAACATGTCTAACTGAATGAAACTGACCTTTGAGAAACAGATGAAAAGCAATCTTGTTGTGTTTGAAGGGTAATTGTTCATCAATAAAATCAACGCAACTTTTTCTGCATTTACATATGAGAGTTGGACATCCATTCGGAAGAGGTTTGTTCTATTTCTCTGTTATCTCTCTTTTATGTGTTTGCTTGTTTTTATCATACGTTGTATTTATTACAAAAAACTGGAACTTGTGGTTAGACTCTTTGGGCGGCGTGAATAACATATACCGTTCTTATACTGATGCTTTAAGAAGAAGGCCAATTTCGATAAAATCAGCAACGTCTTTCGTTCTTTTTTCTCTCAGTGACTTGATTTGTCAGTTGGCTACTGAAAACAAATTGGAGTGGAGAAGACTTGTTCGTTTCGCTGTATGGGGTAATCATAAAACCATTTGTTTTCAGGATGTATTAAATAAGGTTTTCAAACTAGGTTCTTTTTTTGCTACACCCTTGTTGCACTTGTGGCACTTATTGTTAGAACTTCTTCACCCCTCGTCATCTGTTTGGAGAGCTCTGTGCTCTGTTTTGTTTGACCAATGTTTTATGACACCGTTATATACCGTGTTGTTCTTTATCTACGATGCAGCTGCTTCTGGAAAATCGTTGCGAATGGGTTTTCAACGGGTAAGTCTTCTTTCGTTGAGCACAACACATGGATAATATATTGATGACTAGGCGAAGACAAGTAGTGCTTCAGTTATTTGGAAGACATGGATATTCTGGTATCCTGCACAGTTTATTAATCTTCGTTGGATTCCTGTTGATGTAAGGGTGTTATATATCAGTCTTGTCAGTATTGGCTGGAATGTATATTTTTCATCTGTAACTAAACAGCAGGCAACTGTTGTCTCGAAGGACAAACAACCGGATAAAGAATTGCAGCAAGTTTCGAGTGTATAATATATCAACGACGTTGGTTATGGTGGAAATGATGTGGAAGCTGCAAAGGCTATGAATGGGAAAACACCAATGTCCACAAGAGCTGAGAAACATTAAGAAATATAGAAAGATGCGAATTATCATAGCTTGATGATTGGCTGGAGTAACAAAGACTTTGGAGATCAATATGGTTTTTATTCTTTTTGGAAACAGTTATTAAATGTAAAAGTGACTTTGGTTTCGCATACCTACCAGGTCGTTGTATAGTTTTCCTTCAATTGTTTTTTATACAAAACTGAGATTTCATGAAAACTGGAATAACGGATGTCTCTTTCTTGTTTTGTATTTTAGTTTTTATGGAACCGAGTCTCATGACAAAGACCATTATTTCTACCACGGAAGCAACACATGTCGAACAGATGTACTTTCATCTCTTCAAATAACGAACCTGTGTTGTCTTGTCTTAAAATGTAAAATTTGTGCATACTGAAAATGTCTTGAAATATTTAACAGTGGTCTTTATGCTTAGCTTTCGAAACGGCCTTGCTAGAATTGAAGTAAAAGCATTTATCACCCAATGGGTTGTATTCAAATGAGGATGCTCGGTGCGCTTAAAAGTTCCCTAGACAACTTCTTTTTCTTCATCTGCCATCAAATGCTTTTTCATAAGCTTGTAATTTCTCTGTACGACGCACGAATCTATCTACGTATTTAGACTATCCATCTTTTATAGGACTGGTACAAACAGAAAGAGAATAAAATGCTTCACGTGACCTTATTCCAGCTGAGTAAGAGTGACTTTTCAATGAAACTGAATAAACAAAGTTGCTCTGCTCCCAAGAGCAGAACCACGTTCCATACTCTTTTTCTGAAAGCTTTTACCTCAGACTTTCTGGGCTTTGAAAAATTTAAAACTTTTCTGATTTATTAGACCTGTCAGGCATTTTTTTTCCGACACAAAATTGGCGCCTTTTCAAGATATGCATCAGAACATTTGTTTGTCGTGATCACTGTGTCTTCTTGAGGCAATGACAGTCTCATTCAATGTCTTCAGTTCAAAATTAGAATTTTCTTTACAAAGGTTTCCTATAAAAATGAGTTCTTGCCTTACAAAGTTGCCATCATTACCTACTACTAAACCATCTAACGTATTCATTAAAGGTGATTGCCAATCTTCGATTTCCTAAGACAACCACACTATTGATGACTCCAGGAGACAACTCTATACATTTTAACTCCTTTTTTGTGCACTAGTGCTTAATTTGACCTGTAGTATTTTGGAATTTCACCGTTTTTCTTGTTTCTTCCTGCTCTTATTCGTTTCTTTCTCCAGTCAAGACAGTGACAATGGAGAGCAAGTCTACAGCCAATGATTATTTCGAGAATAACACTAATGAGTTTTTTACCATTGGCTATCGTAGGTTTCTTAGGTGTTGGAACAACATTCTTATCAACATGCAGGCAACTATAATTCCCGAGATATGTATTTGCAATCTCTTGTTTGACAATGCTTCTAAGCCATCTCTCTTCCCCAATGGACTGCCTTTCCGATGTCTTTGATAACCTTCTTCCTAGCACCTTTTTAAACTCTTTATGCTGTGAACTACTCGGCTTCTTAGAGTTCCAACTTTCTGCATACGTTATCTTGACAAGGGTTTCTTCTTCTAGCTATTATTTTAATGCAAATTGTTCAAACTTTATACTCTCTTGTTCTTAAATTGGAACCTTGGAGCATTGATATTTAGCTTTCAACAGCAATGAGTCATGTTTTAGTACTGAAAAGTTTATCTAGGACCTTGTATTGATTGAGAAGAAGCAATGCATCTCGATGTTGCTTGTTGGTAGGATCGTCGTCCATCGATATTGTGTCAAGGTTCACTTATCCAATGCAACTTTCCGCAGTGACTCCAAACGAGACAATATCTTGGCAAACTGGTAAGAAGCTGGCTACTTTTAACACTGTTCAATTGCCTCACTTGGTTAAAAGTATACCAGTCAAGCATGGATGCTGTATTTTCTCGCTGGACTGCCCTTCTTTTAGCAACGGAACAAGGAAACCGGCCCTTTTCCGAGGCCCAAGCTATTGTCGAGACGCTTCGACAAACGATATTGCAGAGTGCAGTAGAAGGAGATTTATGTGAAGAACTCTTGGAAACTCTGTTTGATGAAATGTTTGATATTCTTGACGTTGATGTGGAGGATGGGAGTGTGGAAGAGGTTTCCAGGTTGCTTTGTCAGTTGGCAAGTGACAGTAAAGAAGGAAAGTTGGAGAGAATCCAACCACTTTTAGCCGCAAATAGACAACCTGCTCATGTCTCAGATTCTTATATGGATGTGTCGTCAACTCTACAAGTAGAAGAAAAAGATGCAGAAAGAGAAAGGACGACACATCCTACACGCATGATGGATGAAGAAGGGTTTATTCCAGTGTTACGGCGAGGAAGACGAAGAGGTTGAAAAATACAAGTTGAATGGATGTTTGCTTTTGCAGTGGTGAGTTGACTGTGATACTCTCTACGTAAAAGCTTCTAACAGCGCGTGAACAAGGCACCGGCTCTCTAGTCCAACCTGTCAGAAAAGCAGCTTTTTTATTTCGTTGATACTGTCTTGCGCAAATTGGATTTTGCTATTATTTCCAACCAGAAGAAGCTTGTTGTAGTATATACTCCTAAAGTTTGATTATTTAGATATAGCAACATTTGATAACAAAAGGTATACTCACTGAAAGGATATCCACTTCTTGGTCGCTCAGTTTATTGGCATAGGAAGGCATTGCACCCTAAGAATAAGTAAAAATGACGCGTTTTCTTTTATTTGACGTACCTTGCCTTGCTTAGTCAATTGATTAATGGCTTCTTTCGTATTGTATCCGTTCTTTTCCAGTGCCCTAGACTGCAATGTTTTTCCTCGAGCATAAAATATTATGTTACCACCGTTCAAGTGACATGCTGCACAGTTTTCTTCAAACAGCCTTTTCCCTTGTGTCAATGTGGATAGATTATCTACTGCAGTGGCGACGTTTGGAGGAGACAAGAACAAAAGTGATAAAGCTAAGCAAGAAACCATCCTTTTGCAAGGTTGACAAGCAACGACGAAATAGTGTTTACTATACGATGCATTCCTGTGAACACAACGTCTTGTGGGTCTTTGCACCGGTACACAAAAACCAACTGGATGACTAACACTTTTCCTCAATAGCCATTGGTGTTTTGCTTGTGATGATGACATGTTTGATAAAGCTAACAATGACCAAACGAATAATGAGAAAAGAATTGAGGCGTGTTGTTGTCATGAATAAAGAAATGCTGCAAAAAAGTTTTACAAGTGTTAGTGACAAGAGATAAATTCTATATTTCCTAAAACTTGTCTTCATCCATTGACAATGTATCGTCTTGTTTCAATTTTTGAAGATGAGGAGGCACAAAACCAGTACCCAACAAATAATACTATTGAATCTTTTTATGAAATATTCTATTGTATATTTGTTGTACTGCTTACCTCTGATGAGTCACTCTTCGATGCTTTTGGTCTGATTCGTTTTACTTGCACAAAATGCTCTTCTAGAAACGAAAACACGTGCCGATCATGTTTACCTTGAAATAATTTGCATAAAAGTGTGCCACCATTGCAAAGATGATGAATAGCAAAGTGACTTGTTGCCAAACAAAGCTCTACCATTCAATTCAATCAACTGACTAACAGTGGATAATAAAGCTTCCAAAACTTACCAACAATCCTTTCATGATCTAATTCCTTCATACCACTGGTATTAGGGCACATGTCACTTAGGACAACGTCAACCTCATCACCATGTAACACTTTCTTGATACGCTCTTGCGTTTCTTGGTCCCTAAAGTCGCCTTGAATAAATGTTGCTCCTGAAATAGGTTCCAAATCTAGTATATCTACTAGAACTAACTAGACCACGATAGTCCACTTGTTAAGAAACATGACATAACAAAACAATGAAAAACTTACTCTTCCTCTACTTTTCCTAGTTAGTCTTCCTACTGAACGTTGCACGGGCATAGTAGTAACACTACTCAATTCTTCCAAAGAAACCTTCCAAGGCATTTGCGAATACAAGTCCAAATGTTGTTTTGCTATCATAGACCAGCCACCAGGAGCAGCACCTAAATCGACTACCACCGAAGACTATATAGACCTGTCATGAATTGCAATACTAAGGAAACAATTAACTCACATACCGGCTGAATGAAATGCAATTTATCGTTTATTTCTTGCAGTTTAAAGGCCGCACGACTTCTCAATCCCTGTTTCTTGGCAGCGTCAGCATAAATGTCCTTTTTACGTTGTACTTTCCAACGACTACTGGATGCACTACAAAATTCTTTTACATATGCATATCTTTTCATATAACTAGTGGCTATCTTTATACCATTGCCACTGTTGATCAACATGACGATTGATTTCCTCAAGTCCACACACCATCCCCATTGGATTTTGTAGGTTTTGACGTTGATGGAGCTGCGTCGTTTTGCACCTTCTTCCACATTAAAAACCACAACAACCGCTCTCACTAATAGTGAAATAGCTAAATTGAATATATTGGATCGTCCTTTGACTCGAGTATGCACTAGTCTTTAAATATGCTTCGTTCATTAAAGTGTTGTTGCTAGTCCCGTGAGGACATCAATCTGTCTACCTTTTCTTTTATTTTTGCAGAAGCCGTACAATATTTACAAACACGAGTCCAACAAGTATCTGAATTGGAGGAAAAACTAAACAATCTTGGTTATCGTGTTGGTGAACGATCCCTTGAACTTTTATGTTTTCGGTTAGTATGGTATATCCCTTGGGAGGTTACCAACCATGGTTGAATAGGGAAAGAATCAATCGCCGAGAGACAAGAGTAGTGAATATATTGGGTTTCATTCGAGTCAATTTGTGGAAGTTTTTATTTAGAAAACAAGCGGATTATTTGAAAAAAGTAACCGATAGGGAGGATGAGTGTAGGTAGCAGCTGATGACGATAGATTGTAGTTGATAATAGATTATTGTAGATTATTTGGAAGAGGAAGAACCACTGGTCAATCGTTTTATTAGTGTACCAAAGGATTTGGGTCAGTTGAATTGTGCAGCTTTTATGGGAGGTATTATTCGAGGTGTATTGGATAGTGCTGGTTTTGTAAGTCACCTGATTGATATGAAATGAATATTTATGGTTATGATAGCCTGCAGCAGTATCTGCTCACTATGTCTATAACAAGGAGAAGAATCGAACTTCCATTCCAGTCACCATATTTATGATTCGTTTTGAAGAATCAGTGATGAATAGAGAAAGACTGGCTTCTTATGTTGGTAAATAATATTACTATAATATATTGTATACAAAGTTATTTCCATAAAGAAACAAAATACAACACTGAAAGGCACTGGATAGATAATGTCCTATAGGAAGTGTTTCCATGGAGTGGATATTGGAGTGGATAGGAATTGCCAATGAGTTTATATGGGTGATGCGTGTTGGGTAGAGAACGTTTGTTAGTTTTCAATGGCACTCGCTTTCATTTATTATTGTTTGTTGGTTGGTAGTTGTTTGACAAGTGCTTTTGAAGAATGTTTTATTGGTGGTCAACTTGTTCCATTCACTTGTCCTTCACTGCAATGGGTCACCGTTTATTCCAACACGACGTTTTATAACTGTCCAGTGACATGGAAAGGAACCTTTCAAGCTATTGTTCCTTGTTCCCTTTCTATGTCATTGAGTATAGAAGGAGTGGGTTGTGGTCTCATTTATCGACAATCCTTGCACCACTTTTCAACACTACCCGTTGAAGGTAGGGTAACCCCAGTCATTATGCTTCATCCCGTTCAAGATATTCATGAAAAAGAGTCTGAATTGGCTATCACCAAGTTGTTGTCCAATCCATTGATATGGTTGGCTGTCATCGGCATTCTATTTCTATCATGTTTTCCCAAACTCGTCGATCTTTTGGATGATGACCTTTACGAGGTAAGTAAAACACTCATATTGTGGATGTAAATATAAAAGAACAAAGGAATTGATGGGAGAGAAAAGAGAATCATTAAAAGGACCTTTTTTGGGATATCGATTGATTATGGAAGGAGAACAATCCCAATGAGAATATATTTATCTTTATCCATGAATGGGACTATCTCTTTTTTGGAGAATTAGGAAGGAATAACGAAGCAATAGAACTATGCAACGACTCAATACCAATACTCCAATAGCAAACCAAACACTCATGATGTGTACTCTTATATGCAACATGATGAATAAAAAAGATACACAAGCAATACTTGCAAATAAAATTGCTTTGGCAGTAAAATCATAATCTCTTAATGCTGCAAGAATACCATCAAGAATATTGGAAACTGCAGAAAATGGCATAAGAAAGGCTGCAATGGGTAACAATTCTAATAAGAGATAACAATCAATTGAGAAACAGCAGATGAATCCTTTTTGGCTTACGATGGGATAAATGAATCACTTGCCAGTCTTTAGAAAATAGACAAGGTAATATTTGAGAGCAAGTAGCCACCAGAACCGCAATAAAGATACCAATCATTAAACCCAATTGGATTAATCGAATGGAAACCGCCTTCACATGTTGCATATCTTGTGAAGCAAAGTAAGAAGCCACAATACTAATAAATAGCCATCATTCAATTATCATAAGAAATGAGAGAACGGTTACCTTTGTGCTGTAATATTCAATGGCCACCAACTAATACCAACGATAATCCATACCTGACGAACAATTTCCATTGAAGCGGCTTCTTTAATACCAAAACTTGAACCTTTTGAGGTGGCAAGAGTAAAAGAAGTTCTATCAAAAATACTTTTCACAGAGAGAGATAATCCAGGTCTTAATATATTGAATATTTCCACACGAGATGGCCATGAACACAAGTCATGCCACTTTAAACGATTACTTTGAACAAGAAAGTAAAGAAGAACACCTACAGCAATATGTCAAGTTTTCTTCTTCAGCATATGTCCTTACCTGTTGACGTTATTTGTGAAAGGACAGTGGCCAAAGCAGCACCAGTGACTCCCAACTTGAACTGAAACATAAAGATAGGATCTAAACACAGATTAATAACATTGGCTGCTATGGAAGCATACACAGATTTCTTCAAATCTCTTAGTCCTCTAAATGCTCCCGATAACACATAGATACCAAGATGATGGGTGCTGCCACTGCTCTTGTTCTAAAATAGGATATTGCACAAGGCATCATGTCTGGTACGACTCCTACTTTGTATAGAATATGTCTTGCAAAGGTCATTACGATGATTGAAACCAAAGTTCCTAAACAGATAGCAACCCAAATAGCATGAGAGATACTTTTCGATATCAGTTGATTGTTTCTTTGTGCCACTGCAGAAGCAACCGATGCGTTGGTTGTGACAGTTAAGAAAAAGAATAGAAAAATGAAATAGTTAAAGATCATATTACTTATACCAACACCACCCAAAGCAATAGATCCCAATCTTCCAACATATATAGTGTCTACAAGTGCTGATAAAGGATCCAATAACATAGAAGCATAAGAAGGAATAGCAGCAGACCAAATAATGGGATCATATTGCTTATTCCACGTATATAAGTCTTGCCAAGAGTGGTTTTTGTCGTTCTTTGAACTGGCAAACAAAGTTATTCTCCAAGGGAAACATGTTCTTCTGTATCTTGTTCTTAGTATCATAGAGTATCTATCAACCAAAGCTTTTGTCTTCCATTCATTCCCACTGATGGGTTTCTGTTGGTAAGCATACAGAAAACAAGTTGGACAACACCCCAATAATAACCTATTGAAAAGATATTTTACAATTCTATTTCTTTTCATTGTAAAAGACATGTTTCCATTCTCTACTTGTGTCAGGTCTATATTTATCTATCTATATTTATTACTATATAATGTTCGTCAAAGACAATCCGTCTAGCAACAATGGCAAGGTCACAAGTAGACTCATTTGATTATCATCGATGGTCAATCATTTCACGTCTGAGCAGTGTGGATGTGCTTCCTAAAGAGGCTGTTGGACATATCCTTTTTGTTGGTGAAGGAATAATAGATAGAAAATAGAACAATTCAATGGACTGGAAAGGTATAAAGTTTCTTCCCAGACGTGGAAAAAAAGAAGAACGTCTATTACCTGGACCGTTGGAGAGTGATAAACAGAAAAACAAAATCAAAAGGCAAGTGCAACTGTTTTCAGGTTATGAGTTATCTGAATGCTATGTGGAGTAGGAGACAAGATAAATTGTATTCTGTTGTCAAATTGGAGAAATGGACAAATAGGTTGGCAGTTGCTGATTGGTATGTGTGGGGTATTTTCTTTGCTATATTGACCATAGTTGACATAATCTTGTTCGTTCTTAAAAATAGGATTCAAGAGAGAAAAGAAGCACTGGTTGTTGTTTCAAAGGTAAGTCATTTGTTTTCTTTATGTGATACTCATTCCGTTTATGCAAGGGCAATTTACTGCATTCCATGGGTTATATCGAATCCACCAAACATTATTTATATCCCATTGAAGTGGTCAGTGATTACACTTCTTTTTTATCAAACAAGAGTTTATTTTACCTGAAATAGTTATTTTTGGTTGATCGTGGTTCCTTATGTTTACGGGTGGAAGGAAGAATAGCTTCCTTGCAGTATGTTGTTTGGCTTGCCATGACAGCCCATGTAGATTGGAATTGGTTAGTATTTGAAATATTTCATATATCTATGTTATTGACCGTGTTAAGTTACTTGGTATATGCACATCTTCGAAGATTGGGATTTATTGTTCATTATCCTACCATGATGGATGATTCATTGAAACAATCAATTCATTTTAGTGTTTGGAAACCAGGTAGTTGGAAACGTCGCTCACCGGTAAGTGTATATTATGATGATAAGTGATATGGAATGGAAGGAGAATGGCCAGGGACCTCCGCTTTTTCATAGTTTGGTGACATTATTTTCCAATATACCGTATACAATGGACCACTGTCTCTATCTTGCAAAACAATTGTATCCCATTGCTTTTCGTATTGCTGTTGTTGTAAGGAATAGTTTGAATAGTAAATAATAGGCGAGTCTTATTGAAAGGATATAGGAACATGCAGCTGTAACATTTTTTGATATTTCTTTTCAAGGACTTGGTCGTGGAGATATTTTGATGGATAAACACGAGAATAATAGAGAGGATACGAGTTTGGATACATATTGACTATTATATGAATATGTTGGTGAATGATATCAATAAAAGGCTTTGTGCACAAGATGGCCAAGAAAGTCCTGTTGACCAATAGAAAGAAAGAAAGAAAGAGAGAGAGAGAGAGAGAGAGACAGACTCTATCATCGATGGGTGATCAAACTAAACTGATTGAAAAAGATGGCAGATAGACCTAATAAGAACTCCAATGAAAACCATTGTGGTTCTTTATTAAAGGTTTTTATTGAGTGTCTAGAGAAACAAAGGGGTGTTGGTTGTTCAGTAGAGTTGAAGCAGTATTTACGCTGTGAACAACAAACTTTGTTACTCAAGTGGCACAGTACACACCCAAAGGAAGAGAACCAGAAAAAGAAAAGAGTCAGTTTTAGACATTTTGATAACTTTGGTACTATTGTGAATGAACCTACTGATTTGAAGGATAAGGAACATGTTCAGGAGGATGGGAATAGTGAACCACCCTCTTCGCAGAAAGAAACGAAAACGAGTAAACAACACAAGACAACCAATAGTGTCTCTTATCAACAACGTTGGGGTACTTATGAACCTGTAAATAGTTCGTTTCCATTAATTGACTTTTGGAAGAGTTACTGGAAGAACAGTAGAAGAATGATAGACTTTATGGTGCACGGAAAGCACTTGGAAAACTCACAAAAGTTTGGAAAAAAGATATATAAGCGAATGGAAAGACAGTTGAATAGTTTCTATAATACATTTAGAACTTTGTTTGATAGAATAATGAGTCATAATAACAGAAAGAACAGTGAGTAGAAGAAGCATCGACAAACAACAATATGTATCTCATTGGTTGTCGCTTTTATTATCGAGATGGATGGATGACCAATAAACAATGGATTGCTTCAAGTGATATATCCATCATCACCTAATGCATCTTACTGTTACAATCATTCAACAATTGATCCTCTTTCCAGTGACCAACAAAAAATATTCTTCTGCTTTGTATAAAATAACATTGTCTTTCTACACTTGTCAACATGGCTAGCTATCCGTTGAATAATTCACTATATTAGGATGTAACCGATTCTGCTGCGGTATGAGAGGTTTCTCGAACCAAACGTTTAATGTCGTCTCTATTAATCTTTCCATCACTATCTCTGTCCAGTCGCTGAATCACTTCCTCTACGATAGGTTCTGGAAAATTCGTTGCCAAATGTTTACAAGCTTCCTTCACCTGTGGATAACAGTCAATGAATTAGAAACCAGTATAAAATAAAATATCTTATTTACCTCTTGAGTATCCATAACCCCATCATTATCCAAATCAAGCAACTTGAGTTTAAATCCAAGTTTCTCATCGGCAGCTTCCAATTGTTTTTCCAACTTTGATATAAATGATTTGATACGTTTTACTTCTGGAGAAGTCAACTTTCCAGAGGCATCTTGATCCAATGCATTACTCAATTTTGATTCTGCTTGTCTCAGTTCTGCTTTAATTTGTTCTAGTTGAAGTCTTTCATCTTCTACTGCAGAAGCATGAATGAGATCTTCAAAAGACCTAGCCAACGAAGCAATCAAAGATTCTTTCTGTTCCACTTCATAAACGACTTGACTGGACTCTTTGTGTTCTTCATTACCAACCAAAGTCGTGCTACTCGTTGAGTCTGAAGCATCTTCTGTCACACGAAAAACTTTCGAAGCACGATCAGCAACTGCTCGAGCAGCTTGTGCAGCTTTACGAGCCTCTTCCTTTGCAGCCGTCACTGCAGCAGCAGCTTCTACAACACTTGGCTTCTTATCACAAGTCAATCTTGCTTCTCTGTCTCTTTCCATTTGCAGTAATCTTTCTTGGCGTCTAACTTCTGCCAATCGTTCCTCACTAGTTAGTTCATGTTTCTCACTACTACTCGAAACAGTATATCGAATATCATCCAATACGATATCTGGCATACTAGAAAGCGTTTCTTTAAGTGCTTCCTCTGGAACTTCGGTATAAAAGAAGGCACGGGAAAGAATCATCAAAGAGGAAGGAACTTCTTTGTTTTGTGATAATTCCAACCAGTCTTCCAATTGTTGTCTCAACTGTTTCATGGAAACACCTGCCGTTCGAATGCCACGGTCTCGACAAGCTTTGATGACTTCTTCATCTGTCAAGGAAAAAACACCACCCTATGCAATATATGCTCTCTAGTCCAAGAAACATTATACATGTGCTCTACTTACTTCCCACATGATTTGCATATCATCATTCTTAATACTGTTAAGACGTGCACGAAGTCGATAACGAAGAAAATTATCACTTCCTTGAGGACTAATACCCATATAACGACACATGGCAACCAACTGAGGTCTACATGAAAGATAAGAACGATATCATCAGCCTATCCTTTTCCATGCCGTAAACAACAACAACAATTACCGAACAAGACCTTCAAGCGTAATTTCATCCGAAAACAAACGAGAAAAGTGTAAAACGGCTTGTCTTTCTACGGCCCTTCCTGAACGAATCTGTTGCAAGAAACGGGTCAATTCTTCAGCTTCATTTCGTATTTCCTATAAAAATTATCAAAATACCCAAAAATTGTGAAGGCCAAACAACTTACCGAATCTTTGTCCGATGATGACTTGATTTTCTTTGCTTTTTCTTCTACAACATCTTGAAGATAACGTGCCAATTCCAAACGAACCTTGAAAGAACATGTCAACTCCAACAAGTCAGTCTTTGATATCCACTTTTCTTATACCTTTAGCTGTTTCTTCAATTCTTCTTCTTTCTTCATTTTGTCTTGAAATTGGCTGGGAATCATGTTTGGAAACAACTTTTTTCCCATCAGCACCAATAAAACAAACACAAAAATAAAAATACCTTTAAAGCCACGGGAAGAGCAAATTCCATAAAAGGTACAATCACAAAAAATGAAAATGGAATGAGTCTGGCAAGATCTGCTCCAGTACTAACCAGCAAATTGCGTTCTCTTCGACTCAAAGGTTTCCCTTGAGTAATCCGTTTCAAAATACCATAACTCACTCGGACATCAGCCTATTCATTCATGAGGAAACACTGTCATATGAACAATATCATTCATTACCGCTAACAGTTTGCAACCTGTCCAAAAATGTTTCACAAAATCAACAGTCCATTCTTTTGCTGTCTTGTACCACTGAATCACTATTTTTGGATTCTTAATGGCCTATGATAGATAAGGTTTTGAAACAACAGAATAAACCATCTCATTGACTTACCGCCCAAGTGTTTTTTCCTAAAAACACCAAAACTTGCTTGGTCGCCTTCCACAAGATAGTGGGTAACCTTTGTATAAAGTTTGTAATCATCCTCAATACATTATTCAACTGCATCTAATGACCATCTTTGTTTGCAACAGTCTTAAAGACCATGAAACATTTGCTTACTTTGATTTTTTCCCACAACGAATTCCCTTGTGGATAAGAGACCAGCGTTCGTTTCTGAAGAATCTTTCCAACATGCGTTTTCTTTCCTCTTGTGGATATTGTTGAATAAAATCTAACACTCTGTTGGTGTTTGTTTTTTGCCTGCAGGACAAGGGTTGCGCGACCATCAGCTTCTTTCATTGCAGCTGAAGCAAGACCAGTTAAACATTGTGTATTTGTTAACCTCAAAGAAGTCAACAAGGTATTATTTTCCTTTTGCCAATATATATCACTTGCTTTTCTTTGGTTGACAGTTAGAGAGAAACATGATACAGTGTTAGGGTTTTGTGGAAACTCTGTTGTGTTAAGAAACTTGTTAATAGATTGTTCCCAGTGATACACTCTATTTATAGTGCGCTTGGTAGTGTTGAAAGTATTTCTACTTGCAAGGATATTGTTCATCATGTTTCTCAGTGTTGCACTTGGTTGCATGTTCATTCTCTCTCTTTCACACACACACACACACACACACACACACGTCCACTGATCGAATTTCCACACTGCTGAACCATCGTCGTCAGCTACAGCATGAATGGATGTTGGTTATCGTCTGTCGGATAATTGTCACTATTCACTTGTTGAAAACTACACCAAGAACAACTAGGTAATAGAAAGTGTTAAAAGGTAACTTGCAACAAGTATATAATCTGTGCTATGAATAAACACAAGCGCTAGTGGCTACCAAAAGAATAGAATAAACAACCGTTCAAAAATGGGTTGATATGATTGGACTGGATTGAACAAACACCAGTCTTGTTGTCTTTTATACTGTTCTTAAACCAAAGAACGCATAAGGAATGTCATGTAACTATTGCTGATTGAGATAGCAATGTGAAACATGTCTTAATAATCACGAGGAAATTAAAAAGGAGTAATATTTCTATTCTGTGGATAGTCAGCAACTGAAATAAAGCATATAACAGAAGATGAACTAGAGGTCTTCATGATACCAATTGCTTTTCAGTTTCTTATTTCCAGGGATATTGCGTTTTTCTGCACCTCCCTATGAGATAAATTTAGTAGTTCTTGTATACTTGTGGACACATGTTCATCTCTACCAAAATACATTTGAAATCAAATAAAGTTACTAGAATATGTTGTCGTTTTCAAGTGACTATCCTGACAAAGTTGAATGAGCAAATCATTTTGAGTGGATGATAGGAAAAGATTCTTCAAACAAAATGGTTGGATCTTGGATGAGCTCGCATACCACCGCTTTTATTGTAGCAGCTTATCCTTCTTATTCTGCTTGGAGTGTCCGATTGACTAGTGAAAGATATCCTTTTGCTTGCTATTCTTGTCAACAGGTGCTAACAACGAGTCATTGTTGTTTCAAAGGTTTGTGTGAATTAATTATGTGTGGTCGGCTTTAAAAGTAAAGAATAGTAGCTAAAGCATTCCGTTTACCAGTTTTAAAAGGAGCCATTCAACAACAAAAGAATGGCATGTGGTTGAAAAAAGGGGTTTCAGTTCTCCAGAAACCACAAACACGTCACTCTCCCGTCTTCCCAATCAAAGCTGCAGTGATTGAAATAGACTCTCAAGAACAATTGGATCAAGAACTAGAAAAAGCCAAAGATAAACTAGCTGTTTTAGATTTCTCTACTACTTGGTGTGGTCCTTGTAAAGTGGTTGCACCAAAGTATGAAGAAATGAGTGAAAAATATCATCAAGTGGTATTTTTAAAGGTTATTGGTGACAAGAATGGGGAAACCAATGTAAGGATGTTTGAACTTTATATTTTGGATATTGACAACATGATAGAAAATTATGAAATCGTTTGGAATTCGTGCAGTGCCTACTTTCAAGTTGATGAAGAGTAAACAAAGTATCTTTGAAGTGTCTGGTGCACGAATTGACGCCTTGGAAGATGCAATTAAGAGTTATATGTAGTTTGTTCGGGTTAATAAAGTTGTAGTTTTTATGGTGTGATTGGTATATCGAACGTTTAATATGTTCTCTGCAAATTTGGACAGTTTATTCGATCCATAAAAGAAAACCAATCTTCTAAAACACCTATTGGGATGGATGGTTGATCAAACAATTGTAAATGAATCTCCTCTTTACGGAATAATCCTTCAAATGTCAAAAGTTAGAATCTGGCAGCCTGCAGAGCTAAAGGAATGATGGCTGCAAAAGCTCCCGACATGATGCCATTATTACCTATGACATGTCTATTCAAAGTTTAGATATTCCTAATAACCCAAAAAGTTCTTACAAACTGCTATTCCATAACTTGGGAGGGATTTGTGTAGCTGTGGCAGCACATCCAGCTAGAAAACCTGCAGAAGCAGAATTGACAAAAGTACCAGTGACACCAACAGAATATAATCCGCAACGTGAAAACTTCAACCCATTCAATCAACAGGCAGAAAACCGATCAGCTTTTCCTTACCGAATATATACCCATCCAAGTTCCAAAAGGCACAGCTCTATTTCCTGCAGTAGCAAGTATAGTTTGAACCAAAGACTGACCACGAAGACCCATTCGATAAGCATCCAATCCTCCTGATAGTCCACCTAATGCTGCACCTACTACTGCCTATATGATAAATTAATGTTCTAATGGCTGTGATGGTTCAACTGTTTCCTTACTCCCGAAGCGAAACCGGATATGCCAGAAGAAAAACAATTTCTTCTATATACAAGGAAGGGAGTTAAAGCCTAAGAGATATGTAAGTATAAAGAATAAAACTATAGTTACAAGACTACCCATCCTTGAGAACCGTTTTTATTGCTTGGAATCATCAAAACAATGTCAAAACCAGACGACTATCATTCACCACCAATACATCATCTGTTTTCTATGACCTTGTGCTCATCACATGAATGACTTGAAATGCTTTCATGATGAGAGACTCGTCCTATTCAAAAGAACAAGTTCTTGTCAATGATATAAAAAGACGTTTAAATGAATACTTAAGAATGTTAGTTGAGAATAATGGCAAGTTGAGTAGTTAAATATATAGTGGCTCCATTGAGAAAACATTCGGGATGCTACCTCTTTTCTACTATTCTTCAGTAGCGTTAATAAATATAATAATAGCAGTTCACGCGCTCATCATCAAAAAACTTGTATAAATCAAAGATAGAAAGCAACAAAATATTCCATATAGAGATGTAAAAAGCATCATCTATCAGAAGAGAGTATCCAACCGGTATCATTTAATGAGGATGGTGGTTCATCAGCCTCTAGTCCTGTAGAGATACAAGGAAAATAACCAGCAAGAAAAGCCAATCGATTAATCCACTTAGGAATAGGATGGCCACATAATCGTATACACAAGTCATTACTAAAGTGGTTGCAGTTGTTATAGAGTAAAGAATATGAACAACCCGGATAGTCACGAGCAATATCCTCCAAAACATTAGCAACTTCAAAGGCTGTCAGAGAAGTTTCTCCAATAGTTACACTTTGTCGATAAATAGCACCAATAGTGTGTCTCGGAGTAACACAAAACACGCCCGTTTCATAACTGTCACTTGCACCAAAGCTATATTCTTTGTTGAACACCTTGCAAAAGAATGTGAATAAACAAACAAAATCCTAATAATGTAACATACCTCAACACCACTATGAAATAAACCCAAACCAAGATATATTAAATAGTTGTTCCACTCTTGAAATCTTTCCGTGTAAACAGGATGTACAAGGTCATAGACGTTTAAAACAATCAACGACCTAATGTTTTCTTATAAATACGAAAAAATAGTTGAATATAGAAAAACTCACGAAGATGAGGATAATAAGGTCTCTTGCTCCAACGTGCCTTGTTCGTTTCTTTCCATTGAAGCAACAACACTTCACAAATCAATGCTTCACAAATTTTAAAAAGAATTTATTATCAAAAAAACCGCAACTACAGAAAATATAACTTGGAAGACTCTTCTGTCATAATCTTCTCCAAAACATGAACAATTTCAGAAAAACGCTTACAACTACCATCTTGGTGACGAAATTCTAGCAAAGGTTCAAAATGTTTCTCAAGATGACTCATAGCGTTTTCTATCGCTCCTTCTTCCACAGCTGTTTGTCGGTGACCAGTTTCACTAAGATTCGCTACATGTGATAAAATGGATTCTTCTTGCGTACTCATTTCACAATCTTCCACTTCTGCAGAATAGCCATCCAAGCAAAGCTCCTTCATTAATGCTGCCGACTCCATATCATTAGTTTCACTATTTGCTGACGACGAAACTGGTGATACAGGAGGTTTCCGGAAGAAACTGGCATAAAACTTCAAACCATCATGAGGAAAATAGCATTTAAGAGTCCACTCTTGGCCTCGACGAAGACTACGATTAAACGCTAGATCCGCTCGGTGTTGATGAACATCCAACTTCTCCAGTAACTTAACAACTCGTTTCTCAATATCTGCTGATGAGAGTTGTTTCCAACTGTCAAGTAACCGTATTTCAAAAACACCCAAAATGAGCCGTTGTTCTGGTCCGACATGAAACCACCTCATACTTAATACATCTCGACAGTTTGGACGCTTCTCAGGATCCAATTGTAGTAAACTTCGAATCAATTCTTGTGCTTCGGGACTCAGATGATTAGGAATTTCATAGTTTCCTTGTGTGATATCATTCAAAAGTTCAGAAACATCAGTAGCACGGAAAGGAGGATGACCAACAAGAAGGCAATGTGCGACAACTCCAGAGCTCCACATGTCAACTTTTTCGCCAGAATAACATATTCCTTTGATTTGCTCAGGAGACAAATGGTACAGTGAACCTACAAGAGTAGTCGAAAAAAGATCCCAGCCTTTCTTAAACACACCTGCATGACCAAAGTCTGTTATCTTCAAATTTCCATCATTGTCCAGCATTAAGTTATCCAAACGAAGATCTCGATGGGCAACACCTCTCTCATGACAATAACCTAAGCCTTCAAATAACTGACGAAGATAGAACCGTGCGGCACTTTCATTCAATGGCTCCACATAGCCCGAGAGAGAAGAACGTTTAGAAAACAAACTACCTCCATCACAAAGCTCCATGACAAGATATAAAATGTTTTCTGATTCAATGACTTCCTCAAGACGAACAATATTGGGATGATCGAGCATAGTCATCACATGAATTTCTCTGTCAAGCCTTGATAAGTCACTGCACTTTCCTCGTTTCACTAATTTCACTGCAAATCGATCTCCGGTAGACATCTTCGTTGCACATCGAACCACACCTTGGCTTCCATATCCCAACACATGACTAAGTTCATAGTCTCTCACGACTTCTACATGACGGTTTTGCCAGTTTTCATATTCACGAACAACTAAATCTGCTAAAACCATGAATTCCTCACGTGAAAGGAATCCTGTGTGTGCTGTGTTATACTCGTTCATAATTCTTTGACCAATGGGTTCCTTCAAGTCGCCTGCATCACTAAAAATCAGCTCCTTGACATTGATACCATCCTCTTCAAGTGCGTCCAAAAGTAAGTGTAACTCTTCTACGGATATTGCATCTTTTTTATCACAATTTGTGAGCTTCCACAGCCATTCCATATACTTGTCTCTGTGAACTGAGTCGTGTAGCTGATTCGCTAAATTAGCAATACAATCCTGAATCATCCTTTCAGCCAAAGCGGCATTGACTGCGGCTGTTGACAACTCTTCACCCAAACAACTAACAATAGGAGCACTTTGAAGAGGGTTTGAAGATGAACCATTGGACGACGAATCTTTAGCTAGCTCCTCCTTCATGTCTGATGTCCAGAACTCTCCAGATGATTCAAAAGAAAACTCGCGTTGGGAACCAAACATGGACACTGATTGTGCTCTAGACTCTGGTGTATTCAAGCTTTTGGTAGAATCTTCCGTCCTACATAGTTCTTTATTAATTTCGGAGGCTCCCGAAGATATAGCAGCTGCAACCACTTCAATTGCAGCGTTTGTCTCGGAAGCAAGCGAGTCACTTCTTCGTAGAGTTGCGTTTCCCACAGGTGAATTGGAATCTGACCGAGGCGGCATTTCAACAGGAGGTATCACAGGACGACCGGACACGATAGAACTCTCATTATTTTCTTTGGAGCTCTTTTTGGTCTTGTATACACAACGAAACTTGTTACAAGCATTAATTTTCCGAACTTCAGTAGCACATAAATTGTTATCTCCGGATAATACGCCTTCATCAATTGCTTTCCGAAGCATAGATACTTTTTCAGGATCTTTCTGAAGTTGCTTCTTCACTCTCCTTTTCTGTTTGTTGCAATATTTTAAGAGTTTGACAATTTCTGCAAAATCAAACGAACCATCGTGTCTTTCGTCAAAATAATAAAGAGCAGAAAGTGAATGTGGGAAACAGAAACCCGGAATACTGCGTCTCACATCACGAAGGGTTAAGGACCCCTGCTTGCTTTCATCTAGCCACTCGAAAATTTTCCTTGCTGCTGGTCAAGCTCTGTTTCATCCATTTTCGAGTTTTCCCTTTCCTGTAGGTCCTTACTTGAGGGCGTTTTAGACAATATGTCGCGTGTCATGGTTTGCCCCATATCCACTACCAATAGAGGTTAACGGGTCTTCCGAGAACCCACAAAATTAAAGCTGTAAAAGTTGCCTATTTTCCGGTTAAAACGAAACCCTCCAACGACACCCTTAAGAATATAGAAAAGAATGACTTTTCGTAAAACAATTACTTTCTCCTATACAGCCATTCATCTCGTAGAGTGTGCAGCAAAAAAACTTCCACAAATCCACTGTTACGCGTCGTCACAAATGGAGAGAGTGGAAAGGAATTTCATCGTTTATCGAATGCAATTTGCACAGTCAAATGATACGCACCCCCAAGTCTCATTTTTCTGGATTTTGGGATCTGTCTAAGTCTCTCATTGGAAAAAGTGATCGATGAGAGAGTTCACCATGGGGGTGCGCCCTGTAGAAAGGGATCGGAGACCATTTAAGGCGGCAAGTTATTTGGAAAAACGCGTTACTCCATCTATTATATTTTATTTTTTAATTTCTAATAATTTTTTTCTCCTTCCACTATGACTAATACTCTGGAAGCTTAACAACATGAGACCTAGTAATAGATTTAGAAATATGAAAATAAAACTGCAACCTTATTGTTTACAACTCAGTTGGTGGTGCATGTTCGCCTGTTTTCTTCCTTTTGTTTTTCAGACGAACGAGACTGCGAACTCATCATGTCTTGTAGACGATAGTAGAGAGTAGCAGACTTTGAACCTACCTTGTTCTTGTTAGGCTTGATCAGACACGTCGAAAACAAACTTTTCTGGAACAGATGGTTATCATCTGGGAGTGTTCATAACTATTTTGTTACGACTCCAAACCTTGGAATAAATAAGACCATACACGGCATGAAACGTGAGTCACGGCATCCGGACGACAACAAGTTTACCGCCTCAATTTACTGATGACAAGGAGGCTGTGGACCCCATGAGGCTGTTATTCACATGGTAGCCATATTGTGACTGGTTATAAAACAACCTAAAATTTTTTCAAATGAACCATGTTATATATATTTAGAAGTTTATATTGAGTGTATTTTAATGTTTCTGGTTTCAAGAGAGGTTACAGTAGAATATCTGTTACATAGTTTTGTACAGTTTGAAAGCAGCTTTCTGCACGGTTAGTTGATGTACTGGAGTGGTAGTTTATGAAACTTGTAAATTCGTATTGTTGACAGTTTAAAAAATTTCTGTTACTGATGCTTCCTTTATGTTTTCTTAATGAGCTTTCCTAATCATCCAGTATATTTGCCTTAAGGACTAGTTGCATTTATGATAGTGCAAAATAACAGCAAATGAACTTTGTCTTTATTAACAGCTACTATAAAAGGGTATACAGCAGTGGTTGTACCTTGCATCTGTTCCACGATTCTTTTATATGCAAAAGGTATTAATCACGTGGTTTTCTCACTGACATTGAACACTCGTTAGACTCCAGTTATTAATGCACTAAATACATTTGCTAAGAGATTCTTCTTTGTTTATCGTTGTGTTATCTTTCAAGCATTTAAAAAATTTTGCTGTGAGACTTGCAAGGACGGTTCCTTTGACAGATTAAATTTTCTAAAGGGTATGCAAGTTGTTGGACACCGGCCATTGAAGTGAATGATGAATAAGGAATCTTTGGAACAAACTATTTGATGAAAGAACAGTCGACAAACCTTGTTGTTGACACTCAAGATAAAAAGTCAATGAAAGACTCACTACCAAGGAAAGAGGTAGAAAAGGAACTTCAAGAGAACATTGAAAAATATAAAAGGCCACAACAGCAAATGAAGAAGAGCAGGACAAAGGTGAACGAAATATATTTCTTCCAGCGTTGTTGGTATTTAACAATTTATTGTTTTAGGAGTTGAATCCAAGAGGTAAAAGAATGCTGGGTCTTTCACACAGTTTTGCTAGAGAAGCAGCGAAGAAGGCGGCTGAAGCAGAGGTATTATTGACTGAGAACAGTGGCTTCATTGAAGAAGAGAACGATCTTGAAAAAACGTATTCACTATCACAATCAAAGTTAAAATCACTCGTCGATGACCAAACAAAGCGAAAAGTCTTTGACTGGGAACTTGACGTTGTAGGACCTTACAAAGCTGCCTATTCTCGCTCAAGTCGCTCTCTCTTGATTGCTGGAAGAAAGGGACACGTAGGCTTGACGTATTGGAGAGAAGCAAGATTACAGACAGAATTTTATTTGCAAGAGACTATACGGGACTCGACCTTCCTTCACAATGACCAGTATTTTGCCTTGGCTAGAAAGAAGTATACCTTCATTTATGATTCTCAAGGGATAGAACTCCATTGCCTTCGAGAACATCGGTATCCTACTGCATTAGTATTTTTACCATATCATTTGTTGCTTGTGAGTTGCCTTGAAAATGGGAATTTGATCTACACGGATACTTCAATAGGAACCATTGTTTCCAAAATCAACACCAAATTGGGTAAATCTAAGGTTATGTCACAGAATAGTCGAAATGGGGTTGTTCATTTAGGACACAAAAATGGAGTTGTCACCTTCTGGACTCCAGCCACCAGCAATGCTCTATTAAAGATGCTCGTACATCGAGGACCTGTCAGTGGAATTGGCTTTGATCCAAGTGGCCAACATATGATTACAACAGGAGTTGATAGAAAGGTGAAAGTATGGGATCTAAGAACGCTTCGTTTAAAGAATGAATGGACCATACCTTGTGTTGCAAGTCATTTAGATGTTAGTCAACGAGGATTATTGGCATTGAGTATGAATTCTCAAGTATGGATTTGGAAAGATTATTTGGAGCCTGAAGAAAATAGGATAGTAAAACCTTATATGAAAGAACTCATTTCTGGACGTGAAATACACTGTCTTTCATTCTGTCCGTTTGAGGATGTTTTAGGTGTTGGTCATGCGACAGGCTTTTCTTCTTTGGTTATTCCTGGTGCTGGTGAACCTAATTTTGATTCTTATGAAATCCATCCATATGAGACAAAGAGTCAGCGAAAAGAGAAGGAGATTCGACTGCTTCTAGAGAAAGTTCCGCCTTCAACTATTGCCTTGGATCCTTCCATAATTGGAAGTGTAGAACAAGACCCTGAGACGCGTTTGAAGGAATTGAAGGAAATTGAAAGAAATGCAAATCCTCCCAAGGAACGAATAAAGAAACGGAAACGTGGCAGAAACAAACTTGCCGCAAAACTTCGAAGAAAACAACAGAATGTGAATGATGAACAAAGAATACGACTTCAAGAACGACTCTTAAAGGAAAAGGAAGAAAGAAAAGCACAGCAAAATAAACAAGCTGATGAGTCAGTTCCAGTCGATGCATCAGTTGTTCCCGATAGTGTGCCAACTTTTCTGGCTCCTTTATATCAGAAAAATAGAGAATATAAGAAACATCGAAGCTATTAAGAATAGAAAGACTGACATTAGACGTTTATCAGAAACTCATGAAAATATGGAAAGCAACGAGTGATGTTACGTCGTTTGAAAAGTAAAACAATGGCCATTGTGTGAAACGAGTTGAAGGATCCGAGTTTTTTACTAGTTTGAGTTTCTGTATGACAGCAAACAGAAAAGCCAACCATAATGACAAGTGTTCATATTCAATCCTATATAAAATACAACCATTGCGGAACTAGACCATTTCTTCTTTTCGTTCTTCTTCAAAATGACAAGTTGGGATACAAATTGGCTACCATTTAGACTCTTTACGATGCTTCTGCAGTATAAAACAATTTTGATTACCAGCAATATTCAAGTTATCCCATATCTTTCAGCTTATTTTTGAATGCTTCTCTTTCTATCCAACAACCTAGGTTTCATTCCTTGTTTAGCTGCTTCGAGAATAGGATTAGTGCCCTGTTTTCCAGTATTATACGACAGAGCAGCCAATGCTTCTCTTTCAGCTTTGGAACCGGCTTGAGAATACAAATGGTCAAAAGTTGTTTGTTCGTCTTGTGATTTCTTATTTGCATTCGATGCACTGCCTCTTTTCTTCTCAGGTAACTTTAAAATCTTTCTTACTTTGGAAACTTTGAATAAAAGTGTTTGACAAAGCGAAAAAAGATTGTTAGGAACCCAATAACAGAATAAAGCACTTGGCATATGATAAGTAAATGGGATAATACTCAATGCCATTAGACGCATCATATTGAATGCCGTCTTACTAGTAGCTGTTGAAGCTGTTTCTCCCCCAAATTGTAAAGTCGTCAGTAAAATGCCACTACACATCACAGGAAGAATATAATAGGGGTCTGGAGAACTTAAATCCTGAAACCATAGTGCCCCACCATCTACAAAGGAAGGCTCAATTGTGGACAACTTTCGAAGGCTAAAGAAAAAGGATACAAAAACTGGTGCCTGTGCAAGAGGAGCAAACAAGGCTTTCAGTGGATTGACCTTGTTGACTCTCAGTATTTCCATATATTTCTTATTATACTCTGCCAACTTTTCAGAGTTTCCTCTTTCCTTTGCTCGGGATATTTTTTCTTGTATATCTCTTAGCTGAGGTTGCAAAGAATTCATTAAGGCTGATGTTCGAAGGGAACCTAAAGTCAGGGGCAGCATCAGTAACCGAATACTCCAAGTCATTCCAGCTAGAAGTGCAAACCAAGGTAAACCCGTACTTTCGTGAAGTCGATGAATAAGGAATACCATTGGATCGAACCAATTGGACTCCACTTCTTCGACTGTTTGTTCCAACAGTGAACTGTCCTCACTTTCCAAAACATCTAGGTGCTGTTGGGCCACTGCAACAGAAGCGTCAGAAGAGTTCTGTTTCTGTTCTCCTTCAACGGCCTGTTGGTACAAACCAGAAGTTGTACTGAAAGAACAGGAAGATAACTGATGAGGAAAATGTGATAATTTAAAAGCCACGCTCGATTTAGAAACTTGTGACAAGACAACGGTGCCATTCCATGTTTTAGAGCTATTTACAGGAGTTGAGCATTTGGTAAAAGTCCGACAAGAATTCAGTGTCCGACTAGATGAGACAGTCAGGCGTAGAAGCGATCGAAGCATTGCGCTTTCGTAATCGACGACAACCACCGAAAGATTCCACCCCTAAAATTCTCTTATATCGTTGGCTGTAGGCATCATCATTCTTCACGTATTTGAAACTACCTGTGCATAGAATACAAATTGATGTTTGCTACTTCACATCCGAAATGATACAAATATCTTTTAAAGTGATGAAAAGAACACTTTGCCAAATGAATGCAAGTGGTCGCCTTTGTGACTTTGATGCATGCAATGGACTCAACACTTTTGGTTGACAATGGGCAATAAATAATTGTTGAGGCGTTGGTTCTTATAGAAAACAAATGACGGAAAACATCAGACGGTTAGAGGCATTCAACTTACAAAAATGGATTGAAGAGAATAAACAGTTTTTGAAGCCTCCCGTAGGAAACCGATTGCTTTATGCTGGAGAGTTCAAGGTAAACTTCAGACTGCCGAGGATAGCAAGGAGAATCACTCAAGTCGTTAGGTAATGATTGTTTGCGGACCAAACTATCGAACAGACTACCACGTGGAAAATGGCGAAGAATTTTTCTATCAACTCAAAGGTATTTCCCAAAAGGACTTGGTTGATTCGTGTATCTAATTCCTCTTATTAGGAACCCTTGTAGTGAAGGTAGTGCAGGGCAGTGACTTTTACGATGTACCCGTAAGAGAAGGCGATACTTTTTGTCTTCCTCCACAGATACCACACTCACCACAAAGAGAACCAGGTTCCATTGGTTTGGTTGTGGAAAGACAGAGGGGGCCAGAGGAATTGGATCAGCTTCAATGGTACTGTCAAGAATGTAGACAACTGTTGTATAAGGAATCCTTTCATTGTGTTGATCTCGTGAAAGACCTTCCTCCAATTATTGAAAGATATTATTCTAACAAGGAACTACGGACATGCAACAGCTGTGGTTGGGTAGAAGAACCACCAAAATATTGAAAAGTCCTCACAAGTAAACATTTCAACTTTAATTTCTATGAACGAACGGTTAAGTACAAAAAGATTATACATTTGGATTGGAGGAAACGGTTTTTTTCGATTGTTCTAAAATCTCTTCATAATCTCGGATATCATTGAATGGTCGCTTTCCCAATAGACGAACAAGGTCGTCATATCCAATCTGTTCTCTTTCTAGCAGCAGTTCTGCAACTTTTTGAATACTTTCTTTCTTCTCCAGAAGCAATGCATAGGTTCTTTGATAGGCACTTGCTACCAACTGACGAACTTCTCGATCAATTTCTGCAGCTGTTTTGTCACTATAAGGCTTGTAGAATCGTGTCTCATTGGGACCTTTTTGAAAGGAAATTTGTCCAACTTTCTCATTCATTCCCCAAACACTCACTTCTTGGTATGCAAGTTTGGTCACCTTCTGAAAGTCATCGGCTGCACCTGTAGTAAGCCGTTTGAAGAATATTTCTTCCGATACTCGACCACCAAGTGCCATACAAATAGTATCCAACAACTGTTCCTTTGTATACAAATATTGTTCTCTGGGTTGATACTGTGCATATCCAAGAGCAGAAGAACCTCGTGGAACAATGGAGACTTTCAATAAAGGAAGAGCATACTTCAAGAACCATCCTGCAACAGCATGACCAGCTTCATGATAAGCAACTGTCTGTTTCTCTTCAGGGGACATTACCATATTTCGTTTCTCCAATCCACCTATAACTCTGTCTATGGCTGCTTCAAAGTGACGAAGCTGTATCTTATTCACATTTTCTCGAGCTGCAATAAGAGCTCCTTCATTACAAACATTTGCAATATCTGCACCAACGAAACCTGGTGTCAATGCTGCCAGTCTTTGAGCAATTTTCTCCATTCCCGGAGTATCACTAACTTTCAAGGGCTTTAAATGTACCAGGAAAATATCATGGCGGCCACGAATATCAGGTGCATCAATCAGTATCTGACGATCAAATCTACCAGGACGAAGTAGTGCATTGTCTAAAATATCTGCCCTATTGGTGCCGCCAAACACAACAACTCCACTATTTGCAGCAAAGCCATCCATTTCCACTAGAAGTTGATTCAAAGTGTTTTCTCTTTCATCGTTACCACCAATAAGACCACCTCTTCCTCTTGCTCTTCCAATAGCATCAATCTCGTCAATAAAGACAATGCAAGGCGCCAACTTACGTGCTTGAGCAAATAAGTCTCGAACCCTACTAGGACCAACACCAACAAACATCTCCATGAAATCTGATCCACTCATGGTTAAAAATGGAACGCCAGACTCTCCTGCTGTAGCCTTTGCAAGGAGAGTTTTCCCTGTTCCAGGAGGGCCATATAACAACGCGCCTTTCGGGATTCTGGCTCCAATTTCTTTGTATCTCTCAGGACTTTTCAGATAGTAAACGAATTCCATTACTTCAGTTTTAGCCTCATCAAGTCCAGCGATATCCTTAAAGGTTGTATTGACTTTATTTGTGTCTCGATTCGTAACAGTAGCGTTTGCTCTTCCGACTCCAAAGATATTCCTACTTCCCATAGAAGACGAGTTACGACTTCCAGATCCTCCTATACCACCAGCCATTGGACCAAATCCACCTGAACGCAAAAAGTATATATATACAAGTATCAGTAGTAATGTAGGTGACCACGCTATGATAGCACTAAGAAAGGATGTTTCATTGGAATACACAACTGGTACAATCTCTTTAGGGCCGAATCCCAGTTCCTCTTGTGCTTCTTGAAGTTTGTTCTCAAAAGTTTCCAAGTCGCCAATTCGAAAGTAGCATACTTCTACGTTGGGATCTCCAAGTTTCGAATTCGCATCACGAGCATAAACACGAGCAACATCCTTATTAACCACCACTATCTTTGAGACTCTTCCTGTTGGTAAGATATCTCTTCGAAAAGCTTGCCAGCTTGTTTCAGGGGCGTGACTACCGCCATCTTCATTAACTGACGAGAGCAAAGAAAGCAGTAAACCAGCTCCTATCAATAGAGCAAACAACTGAGACTGATTTCCACCAAACATGCCAGGAAAACTGTCTCTTTCCGTGGACTTGTTATCCTCTCCCTTTGAGTTGGTAGCACCTGTACCTCCTCTTTCCCGAGAATTTCCTCTTGACTTGGGATAGAATCTACCAAAACCCGTTCTTTCTTCACTTTTCTGACTTTCAGCTGTCTTTTTGCTTTCTGTTTCATCATTTTTCTGTTCTTTAGTGTTATCCTTCTTTGGTTTCTGCTCAGAACAATAACGTCGAAAGTGTAAGCTGTACGCTGGAAATATCTTTTGGGCATTTGAAACAAGTCTGGTGCCAGAGGAAGCAATTGAATGCAACTTTGATACTTTTTGAAGATTACCATACACTTTTTGGTGGTTACCCAAAGCAAGCAGTTGAGTTGCGCCCAGTATACGACTGTCGGTACTCCACGAAGTCACATGTACATCAAAAGTTCCAGAGACAGTTGCGAATTTGGACGAGAAATATCGTGCAGGTTGAAACCTATGAAGCAAGCAAGTGAGGCTTATATTCTTCTTCAATAGCTTCGGAAGAACAGAGAAGGTTTCAACTCCTGCGGAACTTGTCAAATGCGCCATAAAACTGTAAACAAATTCGTTAAATGTTCCTCTCAAAAAGCATTCGTTTGTGGAGCGCCGTAAAAGTAACTACTTTTATTGTTTTGTATTTTTATTTTGTTTATTTAAGGGATTCTTGCAACAGAAAACTAGCCGCAAAATTTGATTTTCGTTCTGCCGAGCTTCTTTTACTCCTCCAAGGTTTCCTAGCGATACAGACTCTCTTCATTGTTTCGCGGGGGAAATATGCACAAAGTCTACACGTGAGTTTAAAGGAATTGATCACAGTTATTCCCAGCGCAGTGTTGCTTTTCGTATCAGCAAAGTGTAGCATCCTCGTATTTAAGTCCAGAGGGATGTCGGAAGGCAATCCACTGAAAATATTTATATTATTTTTGAGTATGGAACTGGAGAGACTAATTTTTCGTTCAAGAATTTCCCTGTTTTCCCGTGTCACAGCCATTGTTTGCTTTATTCTTTCGATTGGCTGTGCTTTGATAACGGTGGATGTAACTTACGGCTGGCTACAGTGTGTCGTGAGTCGCACTGCGTTTATTCTTTTTGTGAATGGAACCAAAAAGATATTTGTTGAAACAAATCTTCAACCGTTGCAATTTCTATATAGACAGTATATTGTACTTTGTATTATTTCTTTGGTGATTGGTCTTTTTAGTTTTTCAGTCTTTGATGGTTTAATAGGTCCTCCTTGGACCCAAAAGGATTTCTTATTATCCCTTTTCTCTGCCATACTTGCCGGTGTTTTGTTATTGCTTACCCAGGTATATTTAATATACTACACAAAGCCAACATTGGTTATTTTGATAGCGTATATTTCACATCGGCTATTGGTTCCTAGAGGTCCCATGTCATTTTCCAGTTGTCGAACAGTTGTTTCATTTATTGGCAATCTCAGTGTTTTCTCTTATATGATTCATTTATTTCATAGCTGGTTATTTACTTCTAGAAACAGAAATGCAGCGTTGGACTCACAGACAGGAGTAATTTTAGGTTAAACAATGTGGGACAAACAACTATTTCATCGATATTTTTGTCATTGATACTCCATTTAATACTGGATAAATATATTGAAGAAACTGACAATCATAGTTCTAAGAATAATCTTGAGTCAACGTCTTTCATGCTGAGACATCCCTAAAAGCTCACTCAGCCCAAAGTTGGGAAAAGCAAAATTTTTTTAAAATTTGGAGTCTTTTTTTGGCGCGCGAGTTTCGCGTGTTTCTTATTCAAGAAACCTGTCAATTATGGTAGATGTTGTTGAAGAATATGATCCAGAGTACGAATTCTTTGCTCCTCAATATGTAAATCTACTGGAAGCAGCTTCAGAGGAAGCTCTGTTCGACGGCGCTGACAACTGGTTTGATTTAGAAGAGAAGCAGTCCCCCATAAGAGAACAGTCATATGGAAAGTTTGTTTGCAATGGTGATAGAACCAATAAGACTTTACAAGAAACTAAGCTGGAAAATTCTCAGTTGAAACTATTGAATACAACTGAACCAGCACAGTCTCCAATAAGTCCTAACAGTCCCTCGTATTTAAAAGAAGGATTTAGTAGTGACAAAGTCACTGAAACTGAAGATATAATAAGCAACGACAACTGGGCCTCAGAGAAAGAAAACAAATTCCGCGAAGCCAATAACGGTACACCTATATCAAGACAAGGCCTGCACAAGACCGAAAGAGTGGAGCTAATGAAAGAAAAACGTTTAGAAAAAACAGTAGATCAAAAACAAAACCATCTTTCAGAAATACAGGCTACACTTAAATATATGCCTCGGAGGACTACAAACATGGAGAATTTGAAAAGTACTCCAAATCAAAACAAAGAGAATCACAATGCGAAGACAGTACAAAGCCCTTCTTCTCACCATGCAAAACCAAGGAATATCAGCAGAAATAACCATCAAGCTTGTTCAATTCTAGCAAAAGAGAAGATTTCAGGTGCAACAATCTTCCAAACGGAAAGGCGTGCAATATTAAGGAAAGAAAAACAGAACCATACTATGGAATCTCGTCCTAAGGCGAACGAGCCTCGAACTCCTGTTGTTGCCGGATCTAGCTGGAGACCACAAGTCACTGTTCCACACTCTCCGAAATTTCATTCAGAACGACGTCTTCGACACTGTGTAGAACGCGCATTAAAACAAAACGCTCCAGCTGGTGAACGTTCATTGAATGTTGTCAAACAAAGCGCTACCTCACTGGGTTTGACAGTTCCAGAGTCTCCATCTTTTCGAACTCAGAAACGTGCTGAAACCTACTACGCACAAAAAAGACCTCCATTGTCATATGAAAGTGAACAGCTGAAGAAAATTGAGAAAGAGCGAGAATATCTGAAGAAACTGATTGAAACGGGAAGAAAAAGCTGTAAAAAAGCGCTTCGAACTGTTGAAGAAACTACAGAAGCACATAGAATATCTCGACAAGTTACTGTTCCTAAGACATTCACTTTCGCGACAGACGAGCGCCTTGCAAGACGGAAGCTTTTTGACTTGCAGAGTTCAGAGAATTCTAATGAGTCACAGTCCAAAAGCTCGTCAACACTTCACATAAGTACAACGAGGATTGAAAATCGTCAAAACAGAACTCCTAATAATACGAAGAGAACTTCACTGGGAAGCCAAAATATTCCGAACAATTCTCATATAGCAAGAAGAGCTTCCGACTCTTCAAGTAACACAGAGAAGCAGCAGACTTTACGTTCTTCAGGTGCTGTTTCGGGTGCGTCAACCAGTCGTAGGAACGTGGAAGACGTTTTCACCAGATTGTATCAGTCGAGAAAGCGGTCAGACTACTCCGAACCCGACGGCAAAAAGAGCAGCAAGCCTTCGACTGGTTTCAATCGTCACGCAAGCCACCCAATCATTTCTGGATCCCGTGCAGCACCAACGATTAAAGGTTTTCTTCAGGGAAGTAGGGGCCCTGTTAACCGCGCAACAGCAAAAACCAATTCAGAGTGCGGCTCTCAGTCCATGAATGGTCCGAAATATGTGTTCCACAGTAACTCCCCTATCAACAATAAAGAAAGGCGAGCTTCGCGAGTCCCAGTGCGAGGAACTCCAACTTGCAGTGAACTGGAAACACAAGTTTCGGTTGGTGGTTGATGTTCTTATTTTCATCTTGGACCAAAGTGATAGATGTAACGTTATAAACGTATGCAGAATAAATGGTTATCTATCTTTAAGGCTGGTGAATAGCTGAACATGGAGCAATTGCACATGTCATCTATCAAATCCCAAAGTAAGCGAATATTTTTCCAACTACACCCGTTTAGTTCACAAAGTGTTGATATTTTAAACAAATTGTCATGCTTTTTATTCTTTGGAAGACTCAGGAACTAGACAACAGCTTAAATTGTTAAACAAGACCCTTCTAAAGTAATGAATAAATACCTTTTTTGTTTTATATAGCTTTTATAAAAGTTGATAGTCTCAATCTAAATACTCAATTTATTTTCACGTACGCAATATGTCCAAGAAGTGTGAGCTCATCAACTTTTAAAACTGTTTTGCGATGTACTTGTTTGATTTAAAATGTAAAAGGCAGTTAAACTGGCAATATTGTGGTCAATGAAAAGTCTAACTCGTAAACTACACTATTTCAAAGTGGATGTTTTCGCAACCTGTCGATTATGGATCAATCATCAAATTTTGATATTTCATGGCATGCTCCCAGAAAACAACGCTAAAGATGTTTTAAAATTCCGTTGACAGCTTTGTTCACGTTCCTCATTGTATGGTGTTTATTTAATATATTTCTTTAAATCATCTATTGACTGTAGTTGTCTCTCTAGTCTCCTATCTATAAGTAAATCTTCAGCATACTACTGGCACAAATATGAGAGCAACATGTAGCAAGGTGTTTGCAGTAGAATAAAGAAAAACAAATGTGTGCTAGAAAAACACACTTTTCTCCCAACAAGCAACTTCCCTTCATGGCAAAAGCAGGGATTATTTCCTCGTCATTTTCTTTCGGTGCGAAATGTTAATATCCGGTTTGTGTATGCTCTTTGATTCAAATTTGGATGGATCCTATGCATCTTTTATACTGCAGGCCGACGCCTTTGTTTGTGGTTAACCAAAGTTCCGAGGAAATCTCTTGCCGAATCTTAAAAAATTCGACTGCTAGAGCAAAGACTTTCATCAACCTCAAATTCGTTTCCTGCGGAGTTTTCTTAAAGGCTTCTGCAAGTATTAGCCCACGAGTAGTGTGGTCACATTTCCACTCCACATGTTTCAAAAGAAAGGCTACTCGTCACATGTCAGATTAACTACAATTGTCCATTCTTTCCTACTTTCATTTGCAACTCATTTAGTTTGACATCTGAACTAACTTGAACATGTTTGAAACAACACAGCAGGACTAAGGAAGGCTGAAGTACAGCCTGGGGTTTCTGTATCGCTTATCCTGATGCTAGATTGGGAAGTAATGCCTGCGTATTAAGTGAAAACAACATTCCGTTGCACAGAAAGACAAGGGATGTTCTTAACAAATGGCAGTTAATGCTGTCAGATATAACACGTTACAGTACTCGTTGATGTTGCATTCATGAGTATGCAAAAGTTACGAAAATTCGCAATCCAGTCTTTCGCTGTATATGTACATATTCATCCTGTCTCTGGGCTTTCATTTCCTTAAAGGTTCGTTTGGAGCAACTGGTAAATTGTAGTTCGCTGCCATTTGTTTGCTATGGATATCTAAATGCACTGCTTCGTAATGACGCAGACCATAATAAGCACACGATATCATTTAGCTTCTTCAAACCCAGCGTCTTTTGGACTTGGATTCTTTAACTGGTCTTTATTTGTTATAATATCGGCTCATCAGACAACGACGGCTGAAAATTGTAAAGGTACGTGTTAAACAGATGTTTCTTTTGTGCTTTATCTTTTGTCTACATGCTACGCAATTTTTGGTACCAAATATATGCAACTTGTCATGTTCTTGATTTTCTAGATGTTACTAAATAATAAATACCCGTTCAAGCTGCGGTGCTTCAGAAGTATAGATTCTACTAGAGTATTTTACTATTCCAGTTTTCTTGCTATAGAAGTCTTCAATTCTTCCATATCGTTCCTTCACAACATGTCTTGCATCAGCTCAGCATCTTTTTTAATAACATCGTCATAGTAAATATCATCATCTATATGTGGAGCTAGGTGAACATGGAGGTGTAGAATATGATCACCATATATTTATACGTAAACGAGCTTTACACCAGTGGCTTGTTTTATTGCTTTCGATGTCTTAGACAGGGCGCTGCCAAATTCTTCAGCTTCTTTCCCATCAAGTTTCTATGAGAACAGAAGTATGGTCAAACGAAACTTGGAGACTTACCATGAGTATGTATTCTGCAGTAAGAGGTTTCTGCTACCTAGAATCAAGAAGACATATTGACCATATTACGTCTGCTTTATCACTGCAAATCTCACAATCTGTCGAAGTGTCCATAATTGAAGGAGCAGTTTGGCGGTTAAAAGTATGTAGGTTCTACACACCTTCGTGCGTGTGGTAGTGACCAAGAATTGCACCAAAGGCCTATTTAAGTTTTGTTTTTGAGCCTCAACGTCCAAACTATAGCAATCCAGACAGAAAACACGGTTTAATCTCAAACCTCCACAACAAATTTGAACAATTCATCTACCAATTTGTAAAATTCTCTGAAGCTTCTCGCAAGCTGTAGACTCAAACTTGACATCTCTTGTCACATCCGCAGCAATTGTTGAAAGATAATCTTTGACATAGGCTTCTTTTATCTCTTTTTGTTTGATGTATGTATTCAACTTGAAAGAATCTTCTGTAACGCATTGACTTTGTCCAAATATTGCACCCGTCCACAATATATTATCTCCCTTAACTCTCTAAGCTAGGATATAGCTCTTTGGCCCTTGAACATCTTTCATCTTGTAGGAATTTGAAGTTGCTTCCTATAAATGTTTCCTTGACATGATGAAGAATGGTTGGCATATATTTTGTATAAACAGAACACACTTTTTTTCAGAGATACGTTATTTTCGTTTCACAATATACTAAAACATGGAATTTGAAAATATCATAATCGACCGGAAACCACTTGTGGAAACTGTATAGAGCAGTTTCATTAGGCTCTTGGCAACGCCGTGAAAACTGGTAGTTGAAGTTCATATATTCGTCCATCGACTCAAAGATGTTCTAAGGCGGCTGAAATTGCATCTCGAACATCTTGAATGACTTTTGGCAGACTAAAGAATGGAACAGAAGAAGGAATGACACTGGCATTTCCCTGGTAGAAGAAGATTTGTTTATAGAAACAAGCAGTATCTGACAACAGCAACATATTTCAGGTGCGACCATTGACACCTTTGTACACAACCTATCGACTGTGCTTAAGTATTCTCCCGCACTTGAGATAGACGATAGTGATAAATTGAAACGATTGGTCTCTTTATTATACACCTGTCACAAGTACATGTGCTTTGTTGTATATTTATACGCTTTCACGGTCGACACTCTAAACACACATGTCTCGTGTCAAAACGAATTCACTGTTTACTAAGAGGTCGACGATACCCTGTTAGTCTCTCCCCTGAAAAACATACTCTCAAGACCAGTTTGGAATGTATTATGTTAATTGGATTGATGCAATAATAACCAACTCTATCATTATTTGCTCATCCTAATGGGTTCAACTCATTCGGTCATCGAAGGATCTCAATAAGAGATTTTAATTCTTTGGCTCGTGCCGAATCTGTCAAGTCGTGTGTGAAACACACATAAGATTCGGCAACTTTTGACGATGATTGGACGCAAGTATTTATACTATTTAATTGTGTTTTGTCTTGTTCATGTCCATCATTAGGAAGTAAATGACTACAAATTCTGCTAATATAGCTAGTGTTTGTTCTTCACCAGTTGAAATGGATCTTTGCGAAATAAGCGTTTCAGGTGCAGAAGAAGACAAGACTCCTGCTCCACCTAGTATCACCGTTTTTAGTACAAATAAAGAAGAGCACTGGGACCAATCCAGTAAATCAGCTGCTATTCTCAATCATATGAAGACTTATTTAAATAGTATCAAAGTATGGCTCTGTGGATTGATGAAGTTTGCTGGTCCTGGATGGTTAGTTTGTATAGCTCTCATCGATCCAGGTAATTATGAAGGAGATATTCAAGCAGGTGCTTCTTTTCGATATCAACTCATTTGGATTATTTGGTGGTCCAGTGTTTTAGAAGTTTTCATTCAAATTCTTACCATTCGCTTGGGTCTCTATGCCAAGCTGGATTTGGCTCAAGCTTGTCAAAAGAATTACCCACGTTATGTTTCCTATGCATTGTGGGTCTTATCAGAATCAGCCATGCTAGCCACTGATCTGTTGCAAGTAATTGGATTTGCAGTTGCCTGTGAAATTCTATTTCATATGCCTCTCTATGCTGGCGTTCTACTATCCTTTGGAACAACAATACTCATATTGTCGTTGCAGTACTTCAATGTTCACTACTTAGAAATTGTTGTTATGGTTCTAGTTCTTATTATGGCTATTACTTTTTTTATTCAGTGGTCTCTAGTGGATACCGATGGTGCTGCCATGATGAGAGGATGGGTCATTCCATCACTTCCAAGTGGTTCTGCACTTATTGCACTTTCGGAGATTGGTGCTTCCGTTAGTCCACATAATGTCTTTTTGCAATCTGCTATGGTACAAACAAGAACAGTGGAGAACACGAAGAAAGCCATACATGATGCATTTGTTTTCAATGTAGTCGAATTCCTTATTCCTATGACATTGGCCTTTGTTCTGAACTTGGCAGTGGTTGCTCTAGCTGCTGTTGGATTTTATCACAATCCGTTAGTAACAATGAATCCTCAAAGTATCAGCTTGATTGATACTTGTCAGTTGATCAAGAAAGTGTACCCACAAAATGGGGTTGGTTGTATATTGTTTGGTATATCGTTATTGACATCAGCACAAACTGCAACCGTATCTGCTACTTATGCTGGACAAGTCGTTATGGAAGGTTTCCTAAATATAAGAATATCTTTATGGTTAAGAAATCTTATGACCAGAAGTATAACAATAATTCCAGGATTGGTCATTGCAATCGTAACAGGTAACTCCGGCTCAGGCTTGGCTCTTCTAATTGCTTCCTCAATCCTATCTGCTGTCATTCCATTTTTGATTGTTCCTCTTTTAAAATTTACGCAGTCGTCTAAATGTATGGGACCTTTCAAGAATCCTCGGTGGATTTCAGTGTTCATGTGGTTGGTAGCTATTGGACTCATTCTTGGCAATGTCTATCTTATTGTGGGAGCCAGTGGAGAACGAACCCTACAAACAGCGCTCTCGAGTCTTTCAGTTGGCAGTATTATTGGAGTAGTTGCCACTGTCCTTATTGGCCTGTGCTATTTAGGCTTCCTTGGATATCTAATGTGGTTTCCGGTTACTTTTGATAGCTGTGTTAATCAAATATTATTAGAATAGATAATTGTCGTCGCATAACAGCTGAACATTTCGTAAGAGGACACAAAATGATCAATAAAGTCCAAATTGGATATATCTATAAATAGAAAGTCATCCAGACATGCAAGTTTTATAACTCTGAGCTAACTTTATCTAATTTCTGCTTCATTGCTCGACAATATTCTTTTTTGTCTGAAGACTCTACAATGGCTGAAATAACTGCTATGTGTTGAATACCTCTCCTTGTCAACTAATATACGATGTGGTCCTTCAAAAAAGATATTCTATTAAGGAAATCAATGAAAGAAACACACCTCTTGCATATTGTTGAGATGAATCCCACCCACTGCAACCAACTTGAGTGAAGAAGGTATTATTTGATAAACTTGTTCCATTTCCAATAAACCTTGTGGAGTTTCATTTGGATGACTTTTGGTTGGAAACACAGAACCAAACTATATTCCATAAATCAATCTTTTAGGACAATATTTAGCAACTAGTCACGCTGACCTGGATATAGCAAGGAGATAATTCAATGGCTTTCTCAGCAGTATTTACACTATGCACAGATATTCCTACCACCAAATTTGACTGCTTTGCTTGAGCTATGACCACAGGATTCGCTATTCACTGAAATTCAGTTTTCCGATCAAATAAAACTTGTAATAATCAGCCATACTCATTTGTGATTGCGAAAAGTGAACTCCGGCTGCTTGTACTTGTAAAGCAATTTCTAAATGTCTATTAATTATCAAAGGACAGTTAGAACCAAGAAGGTTTTTTAATCGATAAGCAGCTCTTTGCAGGTCGAACACTTTGAACGATAAGCGACACGATAGGTGAATATTCGTTACACTTACTATTGCTTGTCAAGTCACGTAACTGAATAACTGAAACACCTCCACTGACAGCTTCTTCACACATTCTTTCAAGAGACTCTATGTTCTGACCACAACCGTTTGGTGTGATAAACATAAAAATTCGGTTGGGAAAAGCAAGTTTCATATTCACTGGCAATGAATAGCAACAATATTTTTTCGAATACCCATTGGTTGAGTTGTTTCTTCTATACCACCATATTGTGTGATGAGTGTCTTGTGTTGTCCATTGATCCATCACCAGAAAAGCCATCCTTTCTTCTATCAAACAATGGACTTATTTTCGTATTACTCTGCTGTCATGAGTCATGATCTCAGCGGTCCAGAGCGTATTGTTGAGCTTTGTAAGCAGTTTTATTCTTTGAGTTGGGTTTCAGGAACGGGAGGAGGTATTAGTATAAGAGAAAATGGCAATATATATATGGCACCAAGTGGTGTACAAAAGGAAATGCTGAAACCAGAAGATATCTTTGTTCTGGACGAAACAGGACAGATCTTAGAGAAACCTTCCTCTAAAGAGCCACTGAAGCTCTCTGCTTGTGCACCACTTTTTATGAAAGCCTATCACATGAGAGATGCTGGTGCGGTCATCCACAGTCATAGTCTTTACGCTGTTTTGGCTTCTTTGGTGTTTGGGGAAAGTGAATTCCGAATCTCTCATTTGGAAATGATCAAAGGTATTAGAGGAATGGGTTATCATGATACTCTTGTGGTGCCTATTGTGAATAATACTGCCTATGAAAGTGACCTTGTTTCCTCTTTGGAAGGTGCCATGTTGAATTATCCAGACAGCTTTGCAGTGTTGGTGAAAAGGCACGGTGTGTATGTTTGGGGAAAGGATTGGAAAGAGGCAAAGACTCATGCTGAATGTTATGACTATCTATTCCAAGCAGCTGTGGAAATGAAAAAATTAGGATTCAATCCATTTAATACTTCTTGTTCTTGTGTTTCTAATAAACCCAATCACTTTTAAAATGATGACTCTTGGTGACTTGCTATATCCTCATCAGTATCCTTTCATGCATTGGTCTAACGTTCGTTTCCAACTGTCAAATCTAATTCTTCTTAAAATGTTGGTCCTTTGGGAAGCAAACGTTCTTGTGACTGCATTCGTTTTCTCTGTGATCTGGAGTTAGACTTCGACTGAAGATACTGAATATAAAGAATTGCAAGTTTGATCAGTAACTCTTTCCACCAAGGAGGTTTCTTTCTGGTATTTCCTTGAGAAAAACCTATAGGGAAAAATAAAGTGCCTTGTCTATTTCGATCATCGACCATATTTTGTAATGTTCGTTGAAAGTCTTCTATATCCCATACTTCTTCTTCTTTACTAAGACCTGGAACACGACATTTCTCCATACATTTGCGAAAAGTTTTCATATGTTTCTTTACAACTTTATCCGCTTCCTTTTGAAAATTTCTCATTCCTCCAATCATTGGAGCAAAGTCCATCTCAAAAGCATGCAATATATGGTCTCGATATGCCCATACTTGATAGTTTCTTACTTGCAAAAGCTCATTACTCAACTTGGCAATCAGAAACTTCCTTTTCAACTCAAACGACGATGAATGCTTGTAGGAACTTGCCAACTCCTCGAAATATTCCAAACAACTATCAAAGATTAGATGCGCTTGCGTTGAGAAATCTTCCAATGGTGATGTATATCTATTCTCTACATTCATCTTCAACTGCAGAATCTGTGGTCGATACTCAAACCATGCCTGTTCTAAGTATATAGAACATTTCTTATATGTATTCAAGTCAAAATATGAAACTTGCTCTGATATATGAAAAAGACCTTCGTATTCCTTAATAAAATTCCAAGTTTCTTTCATAATACTTGGCATCATATCTAAAGGAATCTCTTGTTTCCAAACATTCTCTGACAAAAGTAGATTCTTTCTATCTTCCAAACCACAAGTTCTAGAACGTAGTGCAGTAACAGCTTCCATAAACTCCTCTTTCCTATAAAAGGGATGCGGTAGGAAATGAAAGGATATACTAAACACATCTTCCAATTGCAAATATTCCAAATCTTGTGGTTTCTCAGTATTTTGCCAAATACTACAAAAGTCCTGTAACATAATCCATTCCACTTGTTCAGTGCTTGTTTCAGAATCCTCAAAGTCTCTCAATACTATTAGCAATTTCGTTTGCTTCTTCGTAAACTGAAGACCATCGAGAGCCCTGAGTCTCAGCGTTGAAGAAAAAACGGTGGTAAATAGTTCGTAATTAGCCGCTTGAAACCTTCCAACATCTCTGAACCACATGTTGACTATCATTAAATCTGAAATACACAAACAAAATAATGTTGTACAATAGTCAAACTTTTTGGTTGGCTCTTTTCGCTCTCTACTATCCACGCCCTCTACGTCTAATAACATTAGCTTCTTATTATCTCTGCCTCCTTCTTCTGTCGCAAACTCACAAACTGATTTAGTAGTCTAGTGTCAAACAAGATTCCAATGAGTGAAAGTTTATCCAACCTATTATTTACTACTTACATCCATACTCCTAAAGTAGTTCGTTGTCTTCCGTTTTTCTTTGTGTCCAATACGGGAAAATTGGTTTGAAACAAGTTGTTCAACAGAGTGCTTTTGCCAGAGCTTTGACAACCAATCACTGAAATAACTGCATAGTTTCTAGTAGCCAAGTTTGACAAGGACAAGTTGCCAATAAAGTGACCATCACTGCTGACAACCATTTGTTCCATTGTCTTCAAACACTTTGATATGTCCCAACCGATCAACCCTCAACACACAAACACATACAAAAACATTTTTACTGTGGATTGGTAACAAAGGATGTCAAGTTTTTTATTCTCTCTTTCGGAACCTGTCTAAGACTGCTGTACGAGAAGAATAGCGGACTTTACGTTCTTCTCGAGAACGAGGTCTAACAATCTTCCGATGGACTGCACAGGATACACAGTACTGCATCTTGACATATAGTTTCGGAAGCTCATACTTGTCGATTATACACGCATCCTAGCACACTTTAATACTGCAAGTCAACATGAAGAATATAAAATTACCTGCAAATCTCTCAAGGAGGACTTATCAACCATATTCCTTACGGTGAAACGCTTAATAGCTTTGTCCTTTGCAACTTTGCAGCCACAACCATCACAGCAGATCAAATGCGTATGATTACGTCCTTTCCTATTTCTTCCATGGCAACGTCTCTTTACTGTCATATTTATGTTTCAACAGAGTTATCAAAACCTGCTTGAGAACAATGCCTTTAGCTCTGCTACCAGACAGCGGCGACGAAAAGTCCACCCCAACGAAATGAAGTTTTTGAGAGATGAGAATGGCACTTGGTCATCTGTTGTTCCTTGAGAATTTGAATATAACAAAGTGTATAGGAAGAAAGATAAAGGCAGCACGGAATATTCAATATAGGAGAAGCTTGTATAAAAGAGACTGCAATAATTGTTACTTAAAAAGAATACGGAACTGTGAAGACTTATTCCCTCGTGTGGGTCAAGTGTTTCAATGTCCTGGCAAGTGGAAGACGGAAACAGAGGTAAGTTTCTCAACTCAGTTTACGAAGAAATCTCTATGTAGATGTTTTGGAGTAGTTTGCCATTGTTGAAAAGGTCGATAACCCAACTTTGAACAAGAACACTTTTGTTGACGTGAAATACCTTAGAAGGAGGTCAGGTAACCTTTTTGAGATTGATAAAAAGAGAAAGAAAGGTTGGTATGCAGTGGCAGATTTAGAAAAAGTTCCTGTAAGAAGATTAGAATCGGAGGACGTGTGGATTATTGAAACACCAGAAAAGGCGCCAAACATATCAACGTCTTGTGAAGGACAACAAACGGACTGGAAGTCCATTTATCTAAGAGATTACTTACAACTTAAAAAGAAATGGATTCAAAATGTTTTACTAGTAGACATTTTTGGTTTTGGTTTGACTTGGATATGTTCGTCTGGTCTGAGTTACAATTTTTTGATGGGTTCTTTATGTGGTCTTGTTTATCTAACACTATTAATGGAGAATGTGGATAATATTGGCAGGCAAGGAGCAAGAAGAATACGTTCCGCAGTCTCATCTGTCAGGTTTTTGTTTCCATTGGTTCCAGTGACTCTCATATTTGGACGACCTAGTCTTTCTGAAACTGTCACTGCTTCGGGTACTGTTTCTGCTCTCCTCTTTTCAATGATTGGATTTTCAACTTATCGTATACCTTTGATATTTGATGCTCTTCAGTCAATTAAAACAGCGTTACCCTATCTTTCTTATCCTCGAACATCCAACAAGATGCAGACAAGGCAGTTTCATTCAAGTGAAGAAAAACCACCGCAATGTGTCGTATTTGCAGGACCCTCGGGAGTAGGAAAATCAACATTTATTAGAAAGTTATTGACAGATTATCCAGAGATATTCGAGTTTTCTATTTCCCATACTACGCGTAAACCACGTGAGGATGAGGTCGATGGAATATCATATTATTTTGTTGATGAAAAACAGTTTCTAGAGGATGTGGCGGCGGGTAAATTCATTGAATATGCCCAAGTTCATGGCAATTTTTATGGAACTTCTTTTCCATCTGTTGAGCGTGTTATCCAAAATGGTAAAGTTTGTTTGCTAGATGTTGATATTCAAGGTGTTCAAGCAGTGAAAAAATCTAATTTGGAAGCAAGATTCATTTGGATTGCTGCACCTTCGTTGGAAGAATTGGAAAGACGGTTACGAAAACGCAAGACGGAAACAGAAGAAACCATTCAAAGAAGACTAACCACAGCAAAGGAAGAAATATTATTTGCATTGAGAAGTGGAATATTTGATCATACCATTGTGAATGAAGATATAGACGTTGCCTATGAAGAACTGAAAAATTTACTTTATCCCTATCTGCAAAAGTAAACGTTGAGATGTTGTGTTGAAAAAAGTGGTTCCGTTTCTTTATATTGAAGCACGTTATTTATAACAATGTTAATGAAGTCACTTTTTACTAGTCATATGGACTGATGTATGAGTAATATTGCAAACAACACTTGCCACCAAGGGATGACAATTTCTGCATGGCGTAAAAGAATATTTTCTTATCACAAATACAAAAGAAAAAGACAAATATATATATATATATATATGAACAATACCATAGTAATGAAACTTTCTTAGAATAATCGCAAGTTATCAGTCATGCAGGCAATTTCCACTTTAATGCATTCCTTTGAAGGTTGTGAGGAAAAGGATTTGGCCAAAAAGTATTTGCTACTTTTTCGATTTGGTAATTCCAACAAGTATAGTTCCCATGGCCTCGGATAACACCGCAAAAGAGAAGATTGAAAATAGCCTTGTCGTAGCATGTTTGGTTGCACAAAATATGTCATATGAAAATCATTCAATATCATTGGCTGAAAAGGACGACCACAGCAGCTTAAACATGAACAGGCTTCCATATTCGCATTCAACATAATTATTTGTTTGGAATATGGAATACTGTATATTACTCGTTCAATCCTTTCCATACGGTTGCTCATATCGTAACCAACGTTACTGGGAAACAAAATGAGACAAACATCTTCTGTCATGCGGTGATTTAACTGACCATCTAAACAAGAAACAGTAATCGAACTTGCTAACCGGGTATCTAAGCAGGGCACTAGGTTTAAGATATGCTGTGTCTCACCAAATAGATGCACTCGCTTAGATTGGCCCAGAAATACATCACAGAATAGGTTACAGAAAATTGCCAACTTGTCATATTCAATATAGTTTTGGACAACATTTAAAGTAGGATACTGCAGTTCAATCCTTTGACGGCTAACCTTATCTTTCAACGCTTGCAGTACTGCTTCCCTTGCTTGCTGAACAGCAACCTCAAAGGAAGTAGGAAAGAAAGTGCCAGCGATATAGCTTTCCAGAGACTGATAGGGCAGTTTTCTTTTAGAACGTTTCCTCTCGGTTCTATTGAGTCTGAATCTTTGTCACTTGCTTCAATGCTACGGAGATAAGACAGACAAGAACTCTTTCGAGATGGAAAGTAGCGAGTACAATCACAGGGCACTTTTAGTCTTGGTTTTGATATCGTTCTCTGTTTAACAAATTGTGAAATAAGTGGAATAAAGGTGAACTGTCTCTTTCTTTGTTGAAAACCATACCAACAAACGAGACAATGACACATCATAATAGACTCGCTGGGGAGATTCTGGTTGAGCAAAACAAGGAGAGGTGCACAATTCAAATGCTCAGTAAATGGATCACTTGACTTGGTGAAACAAGTCCTGGCTCAACGTTCTCGTTTTATTATATCTAATAAACAATTATAGAAAGTATCTTTACATATGTTCTTCGACATCATCAAAATCGGAAGCATTCAAGCCACAAAGTGAGTCTTCCAGCTGTTTCTGGAACATCTCATGTTTCATGTTCAAACTGCTTTGCGGTATGGTAGGTGAAATCTGTGGTTTTGCAGGTATATAACTTTCATCATATCTTTGTTTTAAAGAATAAGATACACCATCGTAACAAATACTTTTGTTTCGTGGATAATAACTCTGTTTTGTAGAAGAAACGAAGTTTTCTTTGCCTGAACGATTTTCACATGCATTTAAAATTTTTAAATGGTCGTTGTCATATAAACACAAGCCCAAGGCCACACCAAAGTTTTTCAAAGTTCTTTTGTAAGCATCAGTGACTGCTTCCTTCTGACTCTTTTCGATAGCTTCAGCTACACAAAAATACATCAAAAATCCAAAAAAACATAATAAAAACTCTAACCTTCTCTAGAACTTTCGGCAAAGCCTATTCCGACGTCTTCTCGAAAGGCGCCATTTTTCAAGGTGATCCTTAATCTGACTGTAAAGCAGCAAGTATACTTTCCATGGTTATTCTCCTTCATGTAATTCATATCAAAACCAACTATTTGTGAACTCCATCCATCAAAACCAAATACTTTATTTGCTCTGTCTATGGCTTTAAATCCACTAATATAAGTGACTGGAAAACGAGAAGGTCCTGGTCTGGTTTGTACGTCTTCTCTTGTAAGAGGTTCAGCTAATAGTGAGGATATTCTACAGTGTTCCTCAGCACTATAGGCAGTAGTTCCAAAGCACCCACTTTCTTCATGATCTGTTGAGGACAACAATGGCTTACCTTCTTCCTTCATAGTTGTGTCCAACCAGTTGAAATTCTAATTTTAAATTTCTTTCCCTTTTCTCCTTGTTTGGCTATTCAAAGTTGCACAAGATGAAACTTGCAAAGCTCCTGATTCAAACTGCGGTTTCTTTACTCATATTTATGTTTGTCAACTTCATATGTAAAAAAGAAACGACAAGGACAAAATATTGATATAAAATACGTACAAGCAAGACATATATAACATTTAAAAATAATTTGTAGAAAGAAAAATATCCAATCACTGGACTCATTCCATAAATTCAAAATTCTAGCACAGGACAATTTCATAAAATGGTAAGCAAAACGATAAGTTATTTGCAATCAGCACACTTCAAGATAACATCAGATGCTATATTGTAGAGAAAAGGTATTTATCATTGACTCAATGCAATTCTTATATACTTCGTCTCTGTTACTCCCATCTTTTTCACAAGCTCTGAATCATAACCCTTTCTCGAGTCATTTAAAAGATTATATAAAGTATCGTAAGATGAAATTAGAGCTTCGGAAACTGCTATCTTCACTCTTGTTCGCATTCTTGTATTAGACAGTCTGTCTGAGAAAGGAGGGTTCAGTAAATCTTCCATACCAACGCCGGAGAGAACTGACATATGAAAGTTCTTCAGTACCACCGCAATCGATTCGGCATCCATCCCAGCAACTTGAGCCACTTTCATATTAGGATCCTCTGATAAACAAGATTCTAGACGAAGAACCTTCTCCAAAAGACCACTTTTCTCCAACGATAATTTTGTCATATCTTCAATATACATATCTAAATACTGATCGATTTGTCTAGTTAGCATCTCCACTCTCGGAGCTGCAAAGGAATGTAAGAAAAGAGCGCTTCGAATCAACTCCAAACAGTTAATAATAAAGATTTTTGAACGCACGTTATCCATTCGCTGACTAGTACGATAGCAAAAATCCTGTAAAGGATCCAGCACAACTGAGAAAATACTTTCTGTATGACCTTCCTTCTTCTCATCCGAAAGAAGACTCATGTCCAAAGTATCCATAATTTCTCCTACACGATTTGTACATTGATAAACAAAGGAAGGAGGGCTGCATGAATCTTCTTCCCCCGTAGGCAAAACATCTGAAAGCATATCAAATCTCTCCTACACCCAATCAGAAATGGAAGTAATTAGTGATACCCGTAAGTTCTTACCTGCCAAGTTTGAAAGAAATGAGACATTGCAAAAGTACTGCATTCTAACAAAGTTCTAATGAAAGGTGTGTCTTTTCCTAAGAAACTCTCAAGCAATTGTTCATAAAACTCCAATAGATTGGAAAGCTTAAAAAGTATTATAACTGTCAGCTTTCGTTCCAAAACTTTCTCAAAGCGTAGTCGCAAAGGTAGACAAAGTCCTTCTGATACCAAGTCAAGACTTTTCTCAATATATCCTCTGTGTTCGTTCCATTCTTACATAAAGAAACTTGAGACTGTTCAATATCTTCGTTTTGTGCTTGGACATCTAATTCTGAATGACGTAATTTATCGAGATGAAGATCTTCTAGTACAGAACCAAGAAATTCCTTCTCAGATGCCAGTGTTTGATGAATAAGAGCAAGCATGTCATTAAGATATCGAAGAGGATCATCAATATGGTCTTCAATAGGTGGAGGCACACCACGTTCACCTCCTTTAGTCACGGCTTGTACAAATGTTTCCAAGTCTTACTTCTAAGAATATTTGCCATTTCCTAAAGCAACATCAGAAAGACACTTTCAAGAAAAGATATTGATACCTCCAAACATGAGTTTAATAAAGTTGGTTGATCAGCCAAAACAAACAAAGCTTGACGAAATAGTTGCAACTTTTCTTCTTCAAGTTCGTATTCTTTCAGCACAGTTAATTGCGAGCGTACAAACTCATAACATTTTTCTGCAATCAACTCTTTTTTTGAACCAACATACTAAAGTCGTTAAGTACCACAAATAGCGCTGTAAATATAATACGCTTACATCTAGGAGTTCAAAACCAATAGTGGTCTTTTCTTGTCGAATAAGTTGTGAAGCCTCGTGCGATATGCTCTGCAGTCTTCTTACTGCCTCAAAGAAATTTTCATTAATTGGACCTTCAAGGAAATTAACTTCTTCAGGATTCAACAATAGTCGCCTATGAACTTCGCTAAGGACCTACGAACTTTTGTTATCCATTCGACTTTACAAAACTGTAAATCCGATACTTCGTCTTTCTTCTTCTCCACAGTGATGCGCGACTTGAGCTCCAAAGCATCCTTTATCACGCTCTTAACCAATTATTGTTTCCCACCAGAGAATTTTCCAGATTTGAACTTTCTCTACTACGTCACTGACCTAGAAACTTGTTTGCTGAGTCGTGCCCAACTACCATTGTACGATAAACTCACTTGTTGGCTGACACTCCGAAGCTCTATCTCAAGCGGCTTCAAACTAGACATGATCAGCTTTCTTCTCCTCAACGTCTCCTTTTCTTCATAATTACGAAGTTTTCTGTAACCTTCAGGTTCGAATAGCAAATCGATGTCAACTCTAAAGCAAGCAATTTTAAAACCATCCTCTTGTGCTTTTATTTCTGACTCACTGTGATTCTACGCTCTTGAGTTTCTCATAAAGCTCACTGCTTTCAGATAGAGTAAACTTGTTCAAGATTCTTTCCACCTTGTTTAATAATACATTTTCGGAAATATCCATTGCCCCCAAAAAGAGAAGGACGTTAAGAGTTCTTTCTACAAGACAAGAAATGAATGCCACAGGCGATACTTGGATAGACTCTGTCTTTCAACCTTTGGCAGAAAGGTTGAACGCTATGGTATGCATTATTTCAAGCTAATATGCAAATATTAAGGGTATGATTTAGAACGAAAAACGGGAACGACTTGTGAAAGCCAGTAGAGATATTACACAACAGAGCAAAAAAGCCATCTTTTTGTTGCACAGGTATGCTTTGAAGTTTCTGACTTTACAAATAGTTTTTAGAATATTCAACGATAGAGTCACTGATGAATATCCACACAAAATATGTTCAGATGCAAGTGAACAGCTTGCAATTATACGAGAACAGATGCGTACTCGTCTTCTTCCCGAATTATCCGCGGAAGAATACCACAAGTAGGTTAGACCTGTTTAGAATGCGTTGTTATAACCTTGGCACTTTTAAAAGGTTTCATTCTGTCATTACACATTGTTTGCAAGAGTATGTGGAAGCTAGATCCTTTCTATCTTACTTGGCACGTGGTTGCTTAATCTCAGTGGAAGATATAAATGCGGAGATATTTGCAACTCAGTTTGACCAAGCAGAGAAGCATTTGTTTGAGGTAAGTCTGAAGTATACTGGATCGCAAGAATCGTTACCAGCTCAAGTTGAAATATTTTAGAGAAATATAACTTTCAATCTTATCTCTTTGAAAGATTATATTTTGGGTATAGCTGACCTTTCAGGCGAACTTATGAGATACTGTATAAATAGTGCCGCTTCCTCTGAACGCAACGTACCATTTCAAATAGAAAAATTTGTGAGACAATTTTACTGGAGTTAAATGGAGTTGTACATATGTTTGATAGCTCTTTCAATTGGAATGAAAAATCGGAGACGCTGTCCAACAACTTGCAGAAAATAGAAAATACATGTTATCAGATATATATTCGAACTTTGGAATTGAACGAATAAAGTCCTTTTTCTCTTGAAAGTTCAAATAAGGTCAGAGACAGTTTTTATGGTATTTCTTGTAGCGCATGACAAAATTTTTATGTGGGTTTGTTGTATCTGTTTTTGCTTTGGAAGTAGTGTCATATTTGAGTATAATTATTCTAAGAGTTTTAATCTTTATATGTACGGGATCCACTAGGAGAAGACAGTGAATGTTTGCAAGCTTTGAACCACTTTATCAATGCGACAATCCCAATTGATTTTCCTGTATTACTTTCTCTATGTACAGAATTCTGAGCTTAAAAGTAAAATAAGCTCATCTGTTGTACATGGCTGACAAAGTCTGCTGCATCATCTATGTTTAAACGAATACGTCTTAAGTTAAATAACCCCTCTATAGCTAGTTGCAGTGATGGCCGAGCGGTTAAGGCGACAGACTCGAAATCTGTTTGGGTCTCCCAGCGCAGGTTCGAATCCTGCTCACTGCGATCATAATTTTATGATTAAAACATATAAAATGAAATGAAAGTGTATTTAGATTCAGTTTTGGCTGTTTATATTACTTATCTTGGTGAATAGATTCAATAACTTGAAGGTAAAATCTTTTACATATTATAAGGAGTTTGTGTCAGATCTTTGCTTCTTATATATAAACTTTAATTAGTGAAAATAATGACGAAATAGGGAATGAAACTAGATAATAAATGGGTATCTTCTAGATATGATGCTATATCACCCTGGGAATAAAATACCATTGGAATGATAATCTAACTGAAAGCATCGGAAGTGTTTTAACAAGAAAAAATAGACCAGAACAAGAAATAACAATCAAAGAGTAAAGAATACTCTTCGAGTCTTTCTGGGTTTATAGTAACTTGGGTGCCTTCAGCCTAACAGAGACGACACTGAATAAAACAGTTTGCCATTGAAATATCGCAGTTGAGACAGATAACAAGGGTTACAAGTTGAAACACAAAAAGCCAATAGTAGCTGCAAAGATGAAACTGAAAAATTGCTTGAATAATATCATTGAATATATAATCTTCAGAAAAAGGTATTGAATAAAGCTGTTCCAATGCTTTGTATCATTTTCTTATCTATCTATTTGAAAGTAGGATTAGTTGTACAGACTATAATATCAATTAGATGCTGTTTAAACTCAAAAACGTAATTAGAGATGATTGCTTTCTGATTTACGATAATATATGAAATCTTTGTCTTCAATGTTCATATAAACCCTTCAAATCTGTTGTTGTCGAAACTGTTTCCATTCCTCTATCCAACGGTAGTCTTCTTCTCTCCTGACTTGTTTCCTTACAGAATCTTGAAAACTAGAATATATTTCAAAAATATCCTTCACAAGGCGCCTAACACCCATCCTATCAGAAGTAACGTATTGTCGCCATTCCAACTTGGATTTTCAGTCATCCAACTATCATTTCCTAACAAGTACATTTCCGTCAGCTTACCAAAGCAAGTCCCGACAAGCAGAGACCAAAGATTTATTCCCAATCGGTAATAATGTTTATCCTTTTCCATGTGTTGGATTTCATCTCTCCAAAATACTCTCGAGTGTTCTGCACGAGAGGCTGTTGATAAGCAAATAGCTTCCTCTATTTCATATCGACGTATAGTCAACATCCATCGATTCCAATTTGTTTCAAGATTTGCTATCTCTTCTTGTGCTTGTGCAATACGATACTGATATTCTTCTAATTGTTGCAGCTGTTCTCGAGAAAACTTTTCGGTTCCAAATATTTGTTGTAAAGCTTCATACTTTTCCATTGCGTCTTGTTCTTTAATGGATGCGTCTTGTACTTGAAGCAGTATTGAACGCAACCTGTCATCTTGTATACCTTCGATATCGGACATTGATAAGTCCGATGTGACATGCTCAAATGATGAGGAAGCAGTCTTGGTAGATGATGTCCCTTTTCTACTATATCGCATCAGAGCATCATATAGTTCCCAGGGAGCAAAGAATGAACTCAACAACGAGGAGAAAAATGACGACAAAATTATCAACAGTGACTTCCCACCTAACAAAGGAAGTTGGTATATATAACCGAAAAACGGCCGCAAGGAAAAAAATTCTTTTGTAAAGCGATAGCCACAGGAAATAGTTATACTATCTACTAACCATTTCCTCCAACTTTGTTTCGATAGTTCTTCTTCTTTCTGTAAGCAAAGCTGTAATCTATGTACCGAACAATCTGCCAGTTCGACAGCTTCTTTTACGGCTTGGCGTTGTTCCACCTGATCAGCAAATGAACCTGATCGGGATGCGATGGAAACCAAATGAGATATACAGCTGGCTTTATATTCTACTGCTTGTGCTGCTTTCTTGGCAGTTTCTACCATATCTTGTGCAGTGAATTTTCTCGACGACAGGTTTAGTCGTTCCTCTTGTGCATCATTTCTCAGGGCCCGAGAAAAAATAGCATAATTTAAACTGAACAAAATAGCAAGACCTGTTCCTAATTTTCCCCAATATCTCGCTGTGTGCTTGCGAAAAAACAGGTTCGTTTCTCTCTTCGGTAGTGTAGCTCTGGAGCGAGTAGTAACATTATTTTCTGGACAAGTGATTGAAAAGGTGGTCTTTGAACTTTGTTGTATCCATCGTTTTCTATACAAACTTTGCCAGATAACAGTCTGTGTCTTTTTTGCTGAAATCCAAGAGGACTGGAACCAACAACGGATAGTGTAAGTTCCCATTCCAAGCCCCAAAATTGTTAGCAGCATCTGTCTATTTACATTACAAATGTTCTGAATACTTTTTTATGATGGTATGGTTGTAGATATTCCTAATCAATTACGACGATGGTATTCAGAGACAGTATATAGTTACAATATGCCTTTGGATGCTACCCGGAAGACAAAGCTCTTGGAATGATAAATAGAATCCACTGGTTGTGTGAACAAAATTTCACAAACCATTTTTACTAAAATACAAGACCAACATGTTTGGAATGCATACTTAAAAGTACCCATGTCCAATGGATAATCACAAAGCCCCTGTGGTTTGCATAACGAATTCAACACAGTTTTAGTACAATTTGGTTTTGTTCCATAATCCCGAAAAAGAATATAAAATTATCCAAAATATCATTTGGAATGCGAAAGACCGACAAGAGAAATATTTTCAATAAATGCCGACACTCTTCCGTCACATCTTCTAATAGAGATATCTATGGCGAAAGAGTTTGCATTGTCCAGTTATTCATTAGTTGCTCGCATTCTTCTTTGGTAAAACAAATCGATTATTTCTGTTTATATTTTAAGGAAAGCTTGTTGGCATATTTTTTCAAAACAGCAACTCTAGATAATTCCAATATTCTTTCTGAACTTTCCTTTATAGAAAATCTCTTATCATACAGCACTTGACTTACACTGGTTACCTTTGTGCCCGATGTTCTTGAACACCATGTAGTTCAAAAGGAGCCAGTGATATAAAATGGGATAGAACTGTTAAAATGGAAGATGCTCAATTTTCTATCCGCCAACTTTCCCTTTTGGCAGCAGCTATAACAAGTTGGAATCTGCAAACAAGTCATGAACGATGCCAAATAAACACAAATATAAGAAATTATATATTTATTTTCATTACTTTATCAAGATGATCAACGAATAATAGTAAATAAACCAAATTGGCTCAACTTGGCTAAAAAACATTTTCCATCACGAAACCAATTTCCTCAGATGTTTCTCTATACAATGTATGGAATTTTATTACCGTCACAATATTTAAAGGTTACTGTTTCTTGACAAAACTTTTTGCTTGTACATAAACCAAAGTCATAGGAAGTAAAAGGTACCGATTATATGAAGACCTTAGCAGTGAATATATGTGACTATAAATACTGTCATTAATTTATCTCTGAGTTGCTATCCATCCATCAGTCAACTGTTGCTTGATATGGAAGGATTCCAGAAAGACTAAAGCAAGTTCAGTTCATTTTGTCTTGCAATTCCAGGTTCCATTTTCTTAACCATTTTACATAACAGAATCGACCTAACATAAGGTATGTATGTAAAGAGATGAAAGCTCTGTTGCTGCTTGAAAGCTTTGTGTCAAACCTTTCATTTTATTCATGCAGCTTGTTTCTTGTTCAAAAACAAGTTTCTTGGATTTCTTTATTCTGTGCTTTATCACACACCACACTTGCTTCTCAAGAACATATTTTCTAGATAATTGAGGAAGAACCTTTCAAATAGTCTGCTTTCCTTGGATAATAGTTCAAATAATGAATATGAGTTTGTATCAGCAGATCCTTGGAACATCATTTTAATTCACAGACGTTGTATCATCGACCATAGCCGAAAGCCTAACTGTCGTCGTGAGACCAATAGAAATGCACTTTATGAGTGGGTTTTAGCATATTCTGTGGCACTTCTTGTCCTTTGACTGTTCTGCTAAAAATTGGTCAGAACTTTGTTAATCGTCTTTAAAGGCTGAAAAGGGTTCATAGTTTTTTTTAATAAACACGATGCATATTTAGTTTCTACGTGGAATTCTATGACTGTTCTGTACTTCCAACCTTCGATATTTATGGAATTTTCAACCTACAATCGTCTTGAATGATCAAAGTCACGAGGCACTCTTCGTTCTACTTGGAACATAGTTTTTTATCTGTCACATGTAGCTTTTAGCTGATAAAGCATAGTAAGAGACAGCAAGTTAACATTGTTTTATTTATATGACAATAAAAAGTTGTAGTAATTCAGTGACAACAGTTATACAAAGTTGTCAAGCTTACAGAGCTTTTTGATGAAATATCATTTCTTTATTAGATCGTATAAATTTTAGAGAAGAGGCGCTGGCTTATGTTTGAAAGTTATGTCTAAAATGTCAGCATTGACTATATGTTTTCAAAGGTTGGTTGATATGGTTGACTAATTGCTATTATTGAGGAAGCAATCACTCCCAACATTTTCGAACTTGGTAGTTGCAAGTCCTGTTGTTTTCATTCATATATGCAACAAGACATCCACACTTGTTTATATTATAGTTATGTAGCAGCGTGGGTTGTTTAACCAATCTGCTGAGCCCTTGTATGTTGTTTGGCTAATTGAGTACTCAAAGAATAAATAAAAAGAAATTAATGGTAACGTTCTTTTGTCAACGATGACGTTAATATACACGATTATACTTTGATATTTGTCATTTCATGGTGTCATATTCAAATCACTTTATCCGTTGTAGTAATTTTTGCGTCCTTGTACAATGTCGACTATATCCAAGGTTCAATCTAAATTGAATTATTTCAGTGTATAAAAATAACCAAGCTTGAAAAGACTGATACTCTATAAAGAAAGTTATTTGACAAACCCACTGGCACAGAAGCACTACTTGGTTGTAATTCGTTTGTGATGTACTTTTCCTGGTCTGCAAATTTTCCGGAATTTGAGGCATCTTAAAAGTAGTTGATTGTTTAAGGATACTCTCAGACAATATTTCTAATCTCTTTCGCATATAGAAGAATGGTTGCAATTGTTTTCTGAAATTTATAGCCGAAGCATTGACATTTTGGAAAATAATAGTGGTCTGAGTAAACGATCAATTCAAAGGAACAGACATTCGACAGTGGAAAACGAATATTATGATGCTCAAGTCAGACTGATTTGGACATTCTTTCATAATAACACTCAAGTGAAAACAAGAGCAAAGAAACCAGTTAGTGACTGCCAGTCTTTATCTAAACACCAGTAATCAGCACTATAGCCATATGGCATTGCAATCCTTCAACATTGACAAACAACAGAAAATATCCCATTTTGTCTCAACAATCATCTGAATAGTCATCTAAAAATATCTTCTTTCCAATATCCTAGTCATCTGTAGGTAACAAACTTTGAAAGTCTTCGGGAAATCCTTCCCGACAAAGAAATTCAACATATTTCGGCACCGAAGGAACACCCTTTGCCTTTTCATATGGTAACGGTGTAACATAAACAATGGACACATGCTCTCGACAATCAACATCATGAGTATATAACAATTGAAAGTCTATGATTCGACTGTTGGTGTCCTTGTCTAAAACAATAGTAAAATCTTCAAGCAAAATTCTCTTCAGTAAACTTGCCAACTGAGGTTTTTCTGATTTGCCTTTGTTTGCATGTCCCTTTTCTTCCTTACGTTTCCTTTTACCTCCTTTGCGAATTTGTGAAGTAGAAGGTTGTTCAACCTCTACCTGATTGGTATTTGCATTTGTATCTAAAAGAGCATAAAATTTTTGTTTCTCTTCCGGTACTATAGACGACTCCAAAGCATTCTCAATAGCAGCAGAGCCTCGGTTATGCTGATAAAACGAAGAGACAGAGACTTGGATAAAGTATACATGCCACTTGGGAGTATCCATATCTACATAGATATAGTCAAATCGAGGATATTGTTCAGATAATAATATCCAACCAGAATGAGTAAACTTCGATATAGCAGGTTCAAATCTCTCCTTATCCAATCTTAACCAACTCTGACTTGATAGCTTCAGATTCTTATTAGGATTCGTATCAGGCGGAGTGTAACTTGCTTTCTGCCGTCAATGAACCAAAGAAAAAACAATTCTTCAAATAAAAAACCTCTGTCACTCTTTGACTGACAAAAACGTTTTACAAGGTCTTCCAAGTACTTTTCCGAACCAAATCTTTCAATGAAAAAAGACAGCAACACATCATGCGTTACACTGTTGTAGAATTGTAAATACCTGTGGTTCTTTACAATCAATAAACCTCTATCCCGATAAAAACCACCAGCTATATTGATATCAAGGTTCTTGCGGTCTATGAACAGTTTATATAACATCTTGTCGAAACGATTGCTTGCGGTATCAGATCGAAGACTTTGTACATATTCATCATGTTTTGACTCCATTTCGGAATACATCTTCGTGGTAAATTGAGTCTTTAAAGGACCGAAATCTTGGCTAGTATATTCCTTCGCAAGGGAGACCATTTCCGCTATCATTCAGAGGTACTGCTCTAGTGACTACAAGGACATCTGCAGCATGTCTTTTCAAGATCATAGGATAGTCTTGCAGCGCTATCCATCTATTGCATTCTTCGAGACTTAACAGCTCAAGATAACAAACACAGTCACGATAGCCACTAGGCAAACACTGTTCAAACATGTGATGTTGTGAGTCTGCAATTAGAACACCACAAGAGTCCTAGAACAATGTATGTAAATACAGAGAATATGTCAGAGAAAAACAGTTTCTTACCATAGACATGAACTGAATATTACTGTACAACCTGTAAAAAGGTGGCCACGATGTTGATGGCGTCTCAAGTTTTCTCCACAGAGCATTACGTTCATCAACCATTATACAAAGTTAGACAAATGTCTTCATTTTTGGAAACCAGTGGAGGCGGATAAAATATAGGATTCACATTTCTTCAGAAACTTCGGATGATAAGATGGGCCATACAGACGTTCTTAAAACCAAGCGGACTTTTGGAATTCTGTACAGCGACAGTTCTCCATTGATCAGAATAACAAATAGATATCCTTGCATTACTTCCAACATATGTGGACTAGCATTTAACCGTATGGGAGCATAAAGCCTAGAACTATAAATACTAAAGAGTTGCAAAGGATTGTTGTATGTAACGGCGGCATACAATGTATTTTCTTCACCGGCCAAGGCAATGGGCTTTGCACCTTTACCTAGTGCTGCTTGTCATAATATCTTATCTTTGGAATAGCAATATAATTCGTCATTGTCGACACGGAGGGATACCTGTTTTCTTTCATCAATGATACGACATTTGGTCCATTCCATTGAAAATGCGGGTAATTTGTTACTTGAGCTACTTTCCATTGTCTTCTCTGAATGAAACAACCATGCTTCTCCTAACGTTGGAGTGTATGATTCCAATTTCTTACGAAAATTATGTACAGAACCATTCGGTCCTTCTGAGGAAGAATCTCGCCTTGTCTGCATTTTACTCCAAACAATATCACTTCCATGAGGAACATTTTGAATGTGTTCCAGATTGGCAATTGAATTGCCATTCAAAAAGCGGGAATCAGTTACTATGCCAACATGACCACTCCCTGGGACATCGATGCTTGTGACAACGGACTCCTGATGATGATTTATTTCAGTAGTAGTCATAAAAGCATTCTGACCAGAGTTCTCTTGTGGAATTGCAGCAGAAAGACATTTGGGCACAATGCGTCGCTTTTTCCCTACGTTATATTCCATTTGTTGTTGTTGTTGTTGCTGTGGTGGATCGGCAACGCTTCTTTTCTCCTTGTCTATATATTGTTGAGAATATGCTGGTTGGATTGTTCGCAAATTTCCCTCTTGCATATTGTTTGCATATAAGCGTTCCATTTCAAGTTGTATTGTAGACTGTGTCAAGGGAACATTTTCATAATTGGCTCCAAGTTTACTACGTACATCCTCGAAAACTTTCTCCTCTTCCTCTATGGTTAAATGATATCCCAGTTCCTCTTCAGTGAAGTGAAAATACAAAGGAGGTCCAATAGCAGATGCTGCAATCAAACTATAGCCATCTCGAGACCAGCTGATATCCAGAATAGGACCATCACAAGCATTCTTTAAAACAAGAAAGGCTTTCGAAGACTTGGATATCCACACCACAAGAGTACCACTGGCTGTACCAAGTGCAATAGCAGTAAATGCCTCATTTCCAACAGAAACCTGTTCGTCCTTTCGAGTCTTGTACATTCGTCTGGAATAACGAACACATAAAATAGGAGCAGAGGCTCTAAAATATTCTGGTTTGTCAAAGTTACGTTCACGACGAAATAGCCAGCCGCATGTACGCGTTTATCTTGATGAGTTGCTAGGCAATTGGAACAAACAATCTCTCTACCATAAGGGACCAATCCAATCTGTAAAACAGACTTTTTTGATACAAACAAGAAACTTGTCAGCTTTAAGCTGTATCTTGTCTAAGAAGAGTGCACCAACCTCTACTGTTCGTGACTCCTTAAAAGGTTCTCGGAGCTCCTTTTCTACTCTCCAATCACTAGTTTTCCAAATTAAAACAGCTAAATCTTCACAGTGACTTGCGAGAAATCGACCAGTAGGGTCAAAAGACAGTCCCTTCACAAAGCTTTCATGTCCTTGTAGACGAGTCATATGGAGCTTGATCTTACATTCCATATAATAATAGTATTATCTACACTACAGGAAGCCAACTTCTCCCCACAAGGTGACCAAGCTATACCAAGGACATCGTTACTATGGCCGGCAAGTTTGTAACCTCTCCAATTCTCCATTGGAGTAGGTTCCTTACGACCAAAAGGACTGTAGCCTATTCTTTCTTCTTTGTGGTATATGAAAACGAGAAAATTATCTCCTGCTGAGGCCAATAAATGTCCTTGAGGCGACCATCGAACCACATTCACAGAGCGCGTGTGGTAGGAAAGGGAAGAAGCAAGAGCCTTTTCCGGAAGCATAGGCACGTCCTTTTTATCCGTTGTGTGTTCGTTGGAACTGGTTTCCTCCACTTTGTTCGAGTCAAGACACCGTTCTTGTTCCTTGTCAAGCGGCTCATGTTCTGCATATGCAAGTGATCGCAGAAACCATATTCTTACAATACCATCACACCCATAGGTAGCGATTCGAGGATTGTCCTGTGTGTTTTGCAAGTCTACTGAAAAAACATGTGGCTGACCTTATCGTGCTCGATGTGTCAACCAACTTGGACGTTGTGCTCTTCCCATCGTTTTTTTTGAAATCACTCGCGACATTTGTGGAGATTCCCACGAAACAAACCCAAGTGGCATGGAGAACCAATAAGAACTGTCTTGCAAGTCAATAGATACCCAGTCCATAAAATAATTACAATTGTATCTATATCTGCACAAACATTAGATAATGTGTTGTAGGCCGAATATTAGGACATTTTATAGGCTTTGCAAGGAAGATTCTATTGGTTTGGACGCTGAGGCATTTGATAGTCCTCTTCAAAGCGCCTAGACGATTGTATTTATTGAGCGGAGAATTTGAGCCTTGAGACTTGCTGTTGACTTGAATATTTTGTCGGTTTCTTTATTTTCTTGGCTACTTCAAAGAATTTGACCAAACTTGATTTCTTGGTTGCAGGAACCATTTTTCGTTTTGTCAAGATGCAAGGTCCGAATACTTTCAAATTAGAACTTATTGTTTGTCTACTATTACTAATACGATTATAGCGGTTTAAAGACCTCTCAGAGCAATCGAAAAGATTCCCTATCTTTGTTACTCAACAACAACTCAAGTATGATAGACTTGTGTACAAGAACGATAATAGTGCTGTCCTAAAATGAGCTTCATATTATGATAGAGTCGCTTTCTCTCCAAAGAAAGAATTGGAAATGCCAACGTCTTCCGAATGGTGACAAAATATCTTTGACGGGAATGCCTTTAACGTTTCCTTCAGAAAGAACAAGCAATTCACGATTAGCGGAAACCACGAAACTTCAAATTCCATCGATAACAGCCACCAGAATATTCAATGAGCAATTCTCAACATAAATGACCCCGACAATACTTAGTTTCTCCAGGAGCTTGCAAGCGTCGTCTGAGGTTTCTAAACTTTTATGTTCTTGGATCTCCGTGAACATACAATCACAACATCTGCAATGAACTTTTCTTCACAAGTAGTTTTCATGTAGCTTGAATTGTTTATTTTGGGCCATGTAACACTAGTTAGAATGGAATATATCTCTTTTCCAAGAATAGTCTTTTCATTGGTTTCCTATCTATGGTGACAAAGTTATTCTTTCTGTTACCAGTGCTGTCTCGGTGTACTTTATAAGTTTGATATCTTTCAATGGAAACTTACAACACCGAAAAAACTTTGTACCGCCTCTCCTGAGTAAACACAGCTAAAATACTAGTTGACTTGTATCTTATAAGCAAATAACCTTAGAATACTGCTCCTTTGATAGAGTTGGTTGATTTTCAAGTTTAATCAACGTGGATAGGTTCTGTTACGAGTGGTGAACAAACTTTTCCTTGGTTTACTGGTGTCTTAGCATCGTAGGGAACTTTCAAAACCAAAGATTAAAAGAGTCAGAGTTTGGTTGCAAAATATTGTTGCTGCAGACAATGCTGGAGAGATGGAATAGAAAGAAACGCCGCGTAAGTTACTTCCTAACCTGACTCTCTCGGCATTGGAGTTCTTTCAGGTGCTAGCATTTTTGGAAGGCTATTGACTTGTATGCGCTTGCTACCATAGTCTCCATTTTGGAGTGGATGGGTTAGTACTTTGAAAAGTCGAGCATATTTTATCGCTGTTATTCCAATGAAAGCTCTATGGCGAAGCATTGTCATGTTACGATCATGGTCTCAATAATCACAAGTTCGAAAGCAACAGTTGAAATTTTGCAAGCTCTTGAGTGCAGAAGAAAGTTTGTGTCTTGAGATCAGTCTCGAAGTTTTACGGTTTATAGTTTTCATTGTACTCGGTTCTAAACATTTGGCTTGAAAGATTATTTTAATTATTTTTCTGGAAAGATGTTTTACCATTTCTCTTGTGGATAAGATAGTACAAAAGTTGTATCTGTGAGGCTGTTCTTTAGAAAGGGTCCTGAGCTGCCTTGATGGGTCTTTGCAGAAAGGCAAGCAGCTCAGGTATTTTCATGGGAGCTAACTTTTTGATACTTGTTGAAAGTACTTCTGTAACTGTTTCTTTTTCATTAGATGTGAGCGAATATGACTGCCAAGTGAAAATATGTGTTGTGGTTTAACCAATAGCACTTTATTTCTGATTTTCAAAAAATTTGTCTTGGGAAAGACAATGCTTTTTCACTCATTGTATATCATGAAAGACTTTTTAGTAACTTGTAAGAAACAAATGGCATTATGAGAGGGTTATTTTGAAAAGAGATGGAAAGGTGGAAGTAGCAGAAAACAGTATCTTGGTGAATAGCATTATAGGTTAGCGTTGTGTTGTTGTTTCTCAAGACGTACGTACAGCCTTTTACTGAATGTGCTTTAACAATATCAGTGTTCAATGCATCTCAAAAATATTTTTCCAAAGTAATGAAACTTGAGTCACTATCGCAACTTCAAGACACCAAATATAGAAACCGTTTTTCATGGATCGTGTTTATGAAAAAAGGACAAATTTTTTGAATAAAGGGGTTTATCTACATATGGCGATGTAGTATCCACCAATGAAAAATTGGTGATATTGCGTACTTGTAATAGTATTTCAATTGATATTGGGTATCGTATAGAAAGCTTATCCACCAAATATTCATTGGAGTATGTTGACTCTTCAAAATTGTGTCTTACTGTTTACTCCTATAAGATCTCCACGAGAATCTTGAACAAGTCCAAGTCCACTTCGCATTTGGGAAATAGAAATTGCAACCTTTTTTCAATAGAAATGAAATTCCTCGTTTCAGGATGTAGTTGAATCTTTCAACTTTGCGGATTCCAGTTTCTTCTCATATAAAGTGAATTCACAAGCGACAGCTTGAAAATATGTAAGATTATGTCCGTGTAGGGCAAGTTCATGTTTTAGTAATAATTCAACCAAGCTCGTAGTAGAAATGATGCTAACAAATCTAAGCTTCTTTTAAGAGTCTCAAAATTATATCGTTGCCTTGGTGTCTGTCTTGAACAGTCCGCCTAGAAGCTATGTATATTTTTCACAACGAGGTTTCTTAAAGAAGCATCCTATATTCTCTGGGTAACCAATCAAATTTCATATTTTCTACTGAAGTCATGACTCTTTGTTTATCAAAGATTCATATAAGATGGTAATGTTACGAAGCATTAATACGAGCGCTTTCGTTTTACATAGTTTGCTGGAAAACTCGGTGACAATTGGAATCTTCTGGTAATAGTATTTGAGTTATATATGTGGTACACAAATGTGTTGCAGATAGGGTAGTCTGAAACATTTCTTATTAAATTGAAGTGGTCAGAAATTTAAATATTCCAAGTGATGCACACAGTTGGCTTATTCCATCGTGCGGTTGCTAGATAATGTCTAAGTCAGGAAATGTTGGTTCCTAATAGGAACAGAGAGATGAAATAGGTATTCTGTCGCTACAATGCTACTTCACTGTGTAGTGTATTCATTCAACTAAAAAGGGACTTGTAGGAAAGGAGTGAAGAAAGTCAGCTGTTCTTTTCAGTCAAAAAGGTTCTTAGAACACTCTTCGCCTACTGAGCTCACTCAACAGTATGTTGACTTTCAAAGACATGAATCGCTATGTGACGCCTTATCCGATATGCAAGAAGTTCCAAGGCATGTACATATGATAGTTGTCTCCAGTACCTTTCCAAGGCGCTACGTTTGTCCGTATCAAGAAGCCATCGTTTGTCTATCCAGCTGGAACTAAATGATGAGTGCACTTGTATGAGCAAAGGGACTCTTGCCGTATATTCAGTGACATTCTGGGTTCAAGTTACAGTCTCAAAGCCTTTGGGCTGTTTGCAGACCTTCACAGAAAAATAAACAGGTCTTCCATGACTGTTCAAGGGAGCTAATAAAAGCAACTGTTTACGTTTACAACTAGTAAGATTGTATAGTAGCTCTCGAAACTAAGTCCTGCTACATGGGATTTTGCTATGGTTTCACAACCCTAAGGATGCAATTGTCTAATGTCGTTCGACGAGAACGCGATTGGACTGAATATTCACAACCCATAACACAGCCTTACATAGTGCCACTCTAGAAGGGATTTTTCCAATCACTCCAAACAGTACAACCCGGAGGAAAGTTTGTAGTGGTTGAGTATTGTTTGAAATGGTCAAATGCTCAAGAGCTCTCCTTATACTAATGACTCTTTTTCTTTGCTCTTTATACCTCTCAAGAGTTTCTTCCATCAGGTAGCTGAGAACAAGGTGCGGACAAGGAATGGCATTTCAAGGGAAGCTTCTCAAGAGTCGGTTGATAGTGGTGGGACGGAAGAAGCTCGTATCGTCGCTAGCTTGTATGAGAGCATCACCAAGTATTTGCAACTTACAGGACTTGACGACGAAACTGTTAACGAGTTGACACAAATTATTTCAGAAGGATTTTCCATGTTTGCCTTATTAATGGAAGACCGGACCAGCAAAGATGAACAAATGAAAGTAGTAACTGCTTCCAATCCTCTCTGTTTCCTCCTACAGGATTTCCTTGCAATGTTCTTCGTAAATCAGTTTGTTTCGTTCAATTTGGTTCCAACCTTTGCTCCACTTTTGGACTTTGCAGAACGAATTCCGGTGGAATTTGTAACGATGAGTATTTCTTGTCTTGTGCTTCATGTGTTTGCGGTTGATTTATTGGCCCGTGGCTACTTGTTGCATGTCTTGTTTGTCGATTGAATAAACGTTTTCTCTCAAGTTGGACAATTGAACAAGAGAAATTTTTCCGGAAACAAACTAAGATGTAACGCCTCCCTGTTTGTCAACTCGAGAGCAGTTAATTGAAAGCGTTGCTGCTTGAATGAACGTGAATAGTTGTTAACAGTTTCTCATTACAAAAGTTACTTCAGTCTGAGGTTTATCAAAAGTTCCTCTAAAACCAATTCCGATGTATAAACATATTTTCCAGGATTCCTTTCTTTCAAAAAGTGTTGAATTTGTCGGGAAAGTCTTTCTCGAAAATGAAATTGACATAGTCTAAAACTGAAGAAGCGTCCCTGCTCGCTTACAAGTTCAGCCCACTGAAATCAAACAACCAAAAGACTACTTTAAATATGACTTGTCGAAGATAATCCCAAACTTTTCTCTCAACATGAAAGCGCACAAGTAGGAAAACAGATGTTCGAATCCTTTCCGTTTATCCTTGATTGTATAAATCCCGGTCTTCTTTATTCTGTTCATAGTTTCTTTTAGAGGAAACAGAAATGCACAGTCGTGATCATGCTTGTGAAATGATGATACTACAGAAGTTGAAAGCATCCTATATTGTTAACTTACTACTGCCTTCACGGGTCTTTGGAAACCCAAGAACGCGTGCTATTTGGAACCAAGGTTGAAACATGAAGGATAGCGTAATGCGGTTCTAGTAGACGTTAGCAACTACCCTACCGTATTGTGAGAAACAGCTCTAGACAAGGTTCTTGACAGTTACTAGCAAATTTGTTGCTTGGATCCAAGACCACAAGGGGATAATAACCACCCGTTGGTATGAGTGATATCCCTACTTTGACTGTGTGAGAGCCAAGTTTTCGTTTAGATTTCCTTGGATTCACTAGCGCATAAACTGGATTGTCTGGTAGTAATAGGCAAGTTGGCTTTTTCATTATGTCCATGCTTTCAGTCAAACTGCGACAGCCAACTTTGCAACATACTTGAAGTTCGTAGAGCTGTTGTTTGATATTTCTTGTTTAATTTCGTGACGTTTTGGGTCAACTCACTGGAAAAAGAGGTAGCTACAACTAGTGTATGTATCATGGTGTTTTTCATGGTTGAGACTTGTTCTATAACCTGTTTCAAATTGATATTTTTCCAATTGCAATTTATTCTGTGTCCTGTTATGGTTAACAAACATAACTCCATTGGATCAGCTTGTTATTTTTTCGACTGCCTTTCTCAACGTCAACCAACACACTATGGATAGCAACTTTGTTGATATTTTTTTTCAAATGGCTTTCAGTGGAAGATGACTTGTTGTCTCGACGGCAAGCAAAACCTATTAAAACCAAAAGATGCCAAATTAGCCTCTTTTGGTTTCTTGACTTGCTAAAGACGTCTCTTTCGATACGATTACCTTGTCTTCACAAAAGTTCAAGGGTTCGGTTTGTTGAAACTCGTGCGTTTTCGCACTTGATTACATTATGTCATATACTCTATATATTTTTATTGGTACAAATAACACTATTGCAAAAGAGGCGTTGATAAGTTGTTCGATCCTTCACCAGACAAATCATAAGCAGCTCTCTGTAAGGTTCCCCATTCTCAAAGGATATGAGATGGATATTCCTTTAAGGATATACGTTGCTTTATTTCTATGCCACATAACTGGGCATAAGGGAGTTTTCTTTGTATCATGCATCTCAATTACCCAGCTGTTCCGAGAGGATATAGCAGATAGTTGAAACATTATATGTGCTTTGAGAAAGCTTTCGAAGTACCAAGGACCTTGTTATTCAATCGGGAATATACTCAAAATGCAACATAATAAAAAAAGCCAAAAGTTAATACATGTCTCCTACGAGTAAAACAACTGCTGCAAGGATTTTTTGAATGGTTGTTTCTGGTATGCGCAACATTTGTAAAGTCTCTCTTTGAATTCGTCCAGGATAGTCTCCAAAAATACGTGAAAATGCTGATGCATAACGTGTAGCTTCCTCTTCCGATAAGAAGGCATGATTCCTGAGAAAGGCATTCCAGTCGAAACTTACGACACCTTTTACGTCTTCGGTTCGCATGGCATTCGTATTCATTCCTGGTTGAAAAGTCGTTTCTAGGGAGACACTGCTTCCTTGAGGTTCATCTCGTACAACACGTTTTCGTCCATAGTCCACTTGCATTGTGTTGGTATCTGAAAATGAATCTATTTCTGGTGTGGCTGATTTCTCCTCCGACTCAGAAACACGATAAGGCATATGACTTAACCAGCTATCTAATACAACACTCAATACACTCAATTTTTCCGTTTGTGGAAGAGAATTATCCACTTCAAGCTTGCTCTGCAACTCCTTATAAGCATCACTGCCTAAAAATGTCTTTCAATTCTCTGTTGAACAAACAACGAGTTGGCAACGATCAGGAATGCTTAGCCATTGATTGACTGTACTGCAACGAGGTAGTAGAGAATTATGTGAACGGAAATTCAGTTCCCTATTGTCTTGCTCATCATAAATTCCGCCATCCAATACCCAATTCTCGTGCTCTGTAAATTGCTTACTGACTTGCTCAGTATACTTCGTACTAACGATGAGCTGTATCGCAAATACATTCTGTTCTTCCAGCTCGATATCTTTCGATATTGGAATCAAAAACTTGTCTACTTCTTTCTTTATCTCTGCACGGTCGATTACTCCTTGCTTCATATCATAACATTTTAGAGAAATACCAATGAGATATATCGGTGCTTGAGTGTCCTCCGTCAAAGAAATCAAAGAAGGAGTGCTTATTTCTGTTTCGGGTTGTTTCGACACACGCAATATCCAATCTGGTCCTCCAGAATAATGGGTTGCAGAAATAAGGAATCCATCTTTCTGTGATAACCAAGTATCGAAGAATGACTTCCAGGCACTTGGGTGAAAGGTTTCTCTTGAGCTGCTAAACTCTCCAGCTAGACTCGAATGAAAAGATGCAACATATCTTGGACGATAAAGATGCATTCGTATTGAACCAACATCTCCGATCACAAAATTCTCTACCCATGTTTTACGGAATATACTCATCTCACTCAACCTGGAACAGAAACACAATCGAAGATACAATTGGAGAGACATGAGAGTTTCAAATATCATTCCACGGCTCGATAGTCTATCGTATTGTTTCATCGCTGAAGCCAAATCTTTGATAAATCCAATAATTGGAATATCGGGATAACGCAATTCGACATAGTTCAACATAATTTGGGGATAAATCAGTTAAGTGTCTTTTCTGTCTCCTTGTGAATAATACAAACCAAAGTTACTAGCGACATCCAATGCATAGTCAACGTAGCAGGCACCCAATTTACTACATTCGAAATACGTCTTTCCTACCTCTACAGGAATTTCAAAAACATTGGCGAAAAGCAAAGAAGAAAAAACTCCAATTGTGTCTGATCTCCTATGAAGAGGATCTACAAATAGTCTCCATTCTGGAACAATAGTTTCAACCTTCTTCCTTAGCTCCGCTTCCGAAAGATCTTTCCACTCTAAATTCGATAAGCGATTTTCTGCCAATCGAGACAAGACATGACGGACATGGATTGGAACACCACTTGTATATTCCCATACTATCCTTGAAAAGTAATCCATTCCTTGTGGATTGCCAGGAAAGAGGATACTTTGAAAAGACCTGTTTTTATACATTGCATGTTGGATAAAGGCATGCGTCGCTTCCAGAGAAAACGGATCAAGCTTCAAAAGCTTCAACCCGAGTCGTGATGCTCCAGCATCGTCTACTTGTTGTATAATATGACCAGTTCTTCCCGTTACCAAACAAAGTACACGAGGTATACAAAGTAAAGGCCTCAACAGAAAAAAAACGTACACTATACTGTAGAAGGTGATTCATTTGAAGAAGGACTTTGGAGATCTTTAAAATTGAAACTATTCGGTTCTCCTAAACAGCCAATTTCATCAATACACACAAACAGATATTTCTTCTTTGTAACTTGCAACAGCTTCTTTAACCATTTACTAACACATTGGGAAATAGGAGGACCAACTTGCCCCAATAACTCTTCCTTGTTGGGGTATCCAGACAGTGCATACTTACAAATACGTTCATACAAGACAATATCAAAATATTCTCCTTCTGTAGGAAATTCACGCAAGTCCAAATATACATATATCGTCTCGTCACACAGAGCGTTCAATCCATCTTCCAATGTTGGGCTTCCAGGAAGCAAAATATCAACCCTTTGATTTTTAACAAATTCCCTGTTCATAACAAGAAATTCGTGAAAGTGCATCCCAAAAGTTGTTTTGCCAGACCCGTGCATATTTCCAGCAAAGCAAATCACAGGGCGAGGGTTTCCAGCTTCCATGGGGTCACCGTTCATATATTCAAAAGATCCTCGGAAAGCTCTCAACACTTGCACAACAGCCTCTTTTCGACTCACTAAAGGTGCAGAGAAGTGACCTAGCCTGTAGGTCGTCGTTCTTAACATGATATTTGCGTAATCAACTATTATTCTATTGCCAATTAAAACCCTCAGAAAGTGCTTTTTCACTCTAGAACAAGAAAAAGAAACAAAGTATCTAACTTTTCAATAAATAACTTGAAAACTTGCACAATAGTTGTATGCTACGACGAGGGACGACACCACCGGGCAAATTGGAAAACATCAGACTTGCTATTCTCATTACTTGCTCGGTCCATTTCTTATAGAGAAACCAGATGAGCATTATAGGAACTACTTGAAAACGAAAGTAACTTACAAAGTCGAAATGAAACGAGCCGAAATATCATATCAGAAGAACTGTGAATGACCATCTCCAAAACATGAATCGACAGAATTGCTAGAATCAACTATAATAGCTTTCTTGGATTGTTTTCTACATACAAGAATCTTACACTATAGCGATTATATAAGAAAAGCCCTCAGCATTGATAAAAGACCAAAACTAAAAGTACCACTGTACAAGATGGAAGAAAGATTAATACTTTAAGCTATTGGAGTATCAACTGGTAAGAAACATTCTCGGTAGCATTAAGATATATTCGATTTCGAAAAACAAAAAGAATCGTCGCTTGTCGTATTTCTAGTTGTGGATACTTTTCTACTTCTTTACAGTCCTCCTGTCTTTTTAGATATTCCTTTTGCTTTGGAATGGGAATTCAAGGTAGCTAGAACCTATGAAAATATTTCAAGTCAGTACGTTTTGAGTTTTCCGACAATGACCTCGTCCCTATTATCATCTCTTTCTATCAACTTTGGGGTCTCTACATGGAGAACACATAGAAATGACATTTCCTATCCACGTCCTGCAAACAAAGAACTTCAACAAATTGATAATTAACATTATGACGGATGCAGAAAATGCCTTTCTACTAGTACAACAGAAACAGCAAAGCATCCATTTCTTTCAACAAACTATTATAAATGAATCCAACAGGACATTCCTTATGGGGAGAATCCATATACCTTTGGATACATGAAATGAAAAACACGTGCTGCATATATTTGGGCTTTCAACAATCAGGTTTCAAACAGACAGAGAGGATGGATACGCTATAATTATTGGATATGTTTCATTATCAAGACTCGCAAAAACGTGACAAGACAAGAAAATCCAAGGTTGAGTGTCACTGCACCAAACAGTAGGAACTTTTATTCAGAGATTCTATTCCCATATTGTCCAACGTGGGTACATTATGGATATGAAATGCTCTTTCCAGTCCACTCAGTATTTGCTTGTCAACCAATATTTCGACATCTTTCTCACAAAGAACAACAAGTTCACAATTGGGAGGTATTTGAAAGGAGCCATGGATATACATTCCTCCCGAATAGCAACGACTCTGATTATTCAAATCGCTTGCAACTTTCATAGACAATTTGTTGCTAAGAATAATAAGCATACAGTAATTCGTATTCAATGAATTGCACAACACTTGTTCATAAACAGGCACCAGAAACTTTTCGGCTTCCTTGACAACATCCGACCAACCAATGCCCTCCGATTTCCAACGTCCCTTACAGGCAACACCAACAATCAGATTCCTGAGTTCACCTGGAGACTGCCTCTTAGACTGCAACTTGAATAAAATATCTGGACTATGGGAGTTGGGCTCTTTTGGAATGTAAATCCTTTCCAAAGCAAGTACATCTCGAATAATCTTATTCCATTCATTCTTTCCAAAGGTTCTCCGCATAGTTCTTGACTCGGGATTCCATTCTGTGTCACCAACAGAATTCATATAGCAGAGAGGAGATGGCATATCAAAAGGAAGCTTCATTTGACTCCATACCGATGACAACTGAGCCAGTAGATCTCTAAAATAAACCTTTTCAAGCTCCGAAGACAGCATCAAATCTAGTCGTATGGCAACGAGTCCTTCAAATACTCGACCCTTGGAATAAAGGAAACAATCCATAGGTTCATCACGTATGGCATCCAGAAGTATCTTTTCTAAAGAGGACAAAGAGACATTATCTTCAATGTCAAAAACAAACACCTTTGGAAGCAATACTTCATAGGTCCTTGAGTCAACAGGACGTCGATAAAGTCCCATTTCTGTAACAGCATCATATAAAAATACATTGTTCAATTTGCTACTCTTAGTGAAAGGTATTCTATACAGTGCCATTATTAGTAGGATATCCAATAAACGTCTTCGGCCCTCATCCAACGACACGAGTCGCTCCTGAAATGGTTCAGAACAAATTGTCTGAAATTGGTCGTTCTTCACACATGCTATGCATTCTTCTTTGGACAAGGGACGTTGAATGCTCTGTGAATAGTTCAACAACATATTCACTGCACGCGTCAATAGGCCTGGAACTC
>SDGA01000081.1:190000-201071 GCA_006232345.1 Galdieria phlegrea | reverse complement strand
CCTAATAAACCCTAATAAACCCTAATAATAAACCCTAATAAACCCTAATAAACCCTAATAAACCCTAATAAACCCTAATAAACCCTAATAAACCCTAATAAACCCTAATAAACCCTAATAAACCCTAATAAACCCTAATAAACCCTAATAAACCCTAATAAACCCTAATAAACCCTAATAAACCCTAATAAACCCTAATAAACCTAAATAACCCTAATAAACCCTAATAAACCCTAATAAACCCTAATAAACCCTAAATAAACCCTAATAAACCCTAATAACCCTAATAAACCCTAATAAACCTAATAAACCCTAATAAACCCTAATAAACCCTAATAAACCCTAAACTTAATAAACTAATAAAACTTAATAAAACCTAATAAATTTTCATTAACACGATTTTCTTTTACATTAATTGAACAATAAACTTTTACTCATATTTCAAGAATAAGTTCACTTTTAAACTTTCACAACCTTTTTCTTTTATTGTAAATAAATTTTTTTCAAGTCAATCTTTGTATTTATTTTTCCGATAAATAATTATTTTATTTATAAATTTTTTTTGTTTATCTTTTTTTAATGTTCGTTATTTTTTTTATTATGTTTATTTTTTTTAATTTATGTTTATTGTTTTGTAATTCTGCGAATTTTAATTTTATTTATCTTTATAGTTTGTTGTAATATGAACAGGGTTGTTATTGCATTTTAATCTGTGGCTTGTTATTTTTATTTAAAACTCGTCATTCTTTATGCTCATTTTGTTTTGTTTATTTGAGTCACTTTCGTTGAGCCTTTTGAATAAATGAACATTAACTTTTTTGTTCTTATATCTTACGTTTTTCTTTATTTATCGCGTATGTTTTCTACTGATTTTTTATGAAACCAATTATTTTGGAAACAGTATCTTTGTGCTCTAGTATCAGTTTTTCATGTGACGACTTTTCATTTTTCAGTACGATTTTTTTTTACACTTGTACATTTTACGTCGAAACTGTATTGTTATTTAGCATGGGCAGACCAAGAATGTCGGTCACTGAGACCAATGGCAGCAATGTGTCTTCATCGATTAATGTTGGTGTTTGATGTAACATAGTAAAATGTTTGTATAGAATGCAAAAAAATTACCACTACAGAGAAGCTCCATTGCTGGTAGTACCCAGGCAAGTTGATTAAATCGACAAAGTTTCTGAAGTTAAGTATCGTTGTTACCTACAGTATTTTTGTCAATTTTTTTCAAGGTCATTTGCAAAATTGTGTATTAGAATAACGTAATATTAATATATACAATTTTGCGTCTATTTGTTAACCATGGTGATTAATTGATGTAATCCTTTTAACAGTCAAGGTTGATTATTGTATTGGAGAGAGTTCAATTTTATTTCTATATAGAAACTTTCACAAGTTGACACGTTCTGAATCCTTAGCACACATTAGATATATGTCTGTTGCAACAGAAATCAATCGAGTTATGAGTAACATGTTTGCAAAACTACTTTGCTACAGTCGCATTTCATTCTTTTAACCAATCACTAAAGTTTCTTTGCTCGTAATTACTTTAAAACAATCAATGCATGCGTTGTCAGACCAAATAAAATATTTATCCTATGGCTTAATAACCTGTCTTCTTTGAAGTTCAGGAACAGTGTCTACTTTTATGCACTTATCAGATGTTGTTATAATACATACCATTTTAAAGCTTGGTTCTGAAGACCAATGTACAAGTCGGTCATTACCAGTTAGGTGTTAGCTAATGTAACTTGATTGATTTTATCAAAACGAACAAGCAAGTTTCCAACGACGAAATAAAAGCTGTCACCTTTGAAAGTTATTTCTTTTGCTGAGTAATATTGCAACACAATACACTACCTACTGTTGATGAGGAGCTTTGGTTCAAAACGAAAAATAATTTTTTTAATATCCTTCTATGTTCAACTAAGGTGACAAAAAGTAGTTCAAAAATGAGAAGCAAATGTGCTTGGCTCTTTTGGTATCGTTTGTCAGCATGCGATATGGTTGCACTAATAATAAATCTTGAATATCTATAGTTTAGAGTGATAGACAACAAATACTATCGACGCGCTTTTATATGGTTGTCTCTTCTACAGTAATATTATTTGAGAGGTTCGTTTCTCTCTCTATGCTTAATTGAGCTTGAACACCTTTAAAGGTGTTCTTGAAGTGTAGTTTCACTACGTGCTTTCCATACTTGTTTCTTAATGTGAACTAGTCTCAATTCTGCAATTGAGGTTCAGAACACAATGTTCTTCATATATGAGCGTGCGGTATATCTGTTACTACCAACCACAACCAACAATATGGTAAGAAAAATGTTGTTGATATCTACACAAGTAGTAGTAGCATATAGCTTGAGTATTGAAGAAAAAAACTACAATAGGCTAAAGGCATAATTTGTTGCCATGTTCACAATGAATGCAGTTTCACCATACTCAGTCTACAGTTAGCTATTTTTATTTGTCTACAGCCTCTCCATTAAATATTTGGTTTTTCTATGCCTTTTGAAGATATTTGATCACAATAAGGTAATATTAATATGTACTAGTATTACGTGTATTTGCAAACGATGATTACAAATGTAATTATTTTTAGTAACATTGAAGTTAGAATTCTCGTGATATAGAGGGTCCTTTCTGACTCCATATAAACACTGGTAGGAAAATGAAACATTCTAGAATTCTAAGCGTACAACAGATATGTACACTTTGCAACGGAACTCGATGATATTCTGACTTGTATGTTTCTAAGCAACTTTGCTATAATCGCAGTTCATCCTTTCAAGCAGCTTTTGGAGTGCTCTATGCTATAAATTACTCCAAAACAGTCAAACTATTTGTCGTAAGACGAAATGAACAATATACCTTATGGTCTGATAACGTCTCTTCTGTGACGTTTGGAAATAATCCTAACTTTTATTTAGTTACATGTTAATGTTAGAATATATCCCATTTAAGGCTTGTTTCTGAAAGCAAATATCATCTATTAACTCGCTTCTTCGTTTGCATATGAACAGTTTAATCATCTTTTGATGATAGAAGTGCTATGTAAATTGTTTAAAGAACAAGTTACAAAATGGTCAGTAAAAAGAAAGTCAATTATTGGATATTAAGTAGGACCAATGAATCTTCAATTGTTTCTGATAAACAGAACAATGAGGCCGTTCAAAACCGATACAAAAAAAGTTGTGTAACAAGTAGACTCAAGCATCCTCTGTCAACTTTGTTGTGGTCTGTCCAGGTTGGATTTGAATCTATCAATAATAATTACTCAACAGATATGGTTCAGAGTTCTAAATTACAACTTGCAGTATCCTAATGCTCATAAAAGATGTTTCAAACCGGTCATAAAAAACAATATCTATATTCATGTTCCATGTGAACTCTAATGATTCTAGCTTCTGTACTAGTGAAGATGTTTCATGAATCAACAAGCATCAGTATTTCAGATCATTGTCAAACTTCCAATTCAATTTTCAAGACATTTACAATAGTCTTACAGTAATGTGACAGGGTTCCTTTCCTCTTATAATACAACTTTTATGCCATTCTCTTGTTGTTGAAAAAATTATTTTGTTTCTTTATACTATTCTTATTGAACAAGAATCCATAGTCCAATGGTAATGGCACTCATTAGTAATATTCTTTCAATTTCGTATATCAATACGTCAACTAACAGCAAGGAAGCTCTCACTATATTATTTCACATTTTATATAATACACAATAGACTCATCAGAAAGTAAAAACCGAATTATGATACACAAGTATAATTAGTTTAACTGATTACACATGTCTCTTTGTGTTATCATTCCAATGTCTTTTGATCTTTCTTTTGAAAGTCATATCGTCTGTCTTATCGAAGCCAAACTGAAAAGTTATCACATGCAACTATAAATACCTGCTGACAAAAGTAATGAAATTATAATCAGGTAATTTGACAAGAAATCTCAAGAATGATTCAACCATCAGTAGATTTCTTAGTACACAATGACTGAGGCCACGTCACTACTGTCTCAAAGATGTCTTCAATTTACTGTCAATTAAAGTAAAGCTGCATTGTCAACAGTAGAATTTAATGGAAACACGACCAAATATCACGAATAGTTCTTTCTGAATAAAACATAAGATATAGGTAAAATAGTATTGCAAAAATTCAAAACAAAATACAGTTTAATGAACAATTGGCAAGTGAAAAGACTCATCCTAGAATGTAACTTAAATCGTTCCTTCTTGTGGATATACTAGCTGAATTTCATACTTTCTTTTAGCCTGCATGTATCGTATGTTTTGAAACAGTATTGTTAACATATACAAATTGCTCGTAGTACGGTTCTCTTGTTTTCTTCAGTATAAACCGTCTCAATTAGACTCTTCTAGTATACTATTTTGAGATGTCGACTGTCTCATGAAACTGTTTATACTTTCATATACATTGTAAATTTCTCGTTATGGATCAATTGTTTCCAATTAGCAAAATGTTGAAATGGTGACAGTGGGATATGTAGTGTTCTTAGTATCAATACCGATGGAATGAGCAATGGTAAACAGCAACACAAAGATAATCCTAAATTCATCCCATTGAAATAATAGTTTAGCTATTATTAAAGCTTGGATTCAAAAGACACTTTCATATAAGAAGACACAGGTCAATACAAAAGGAAAAGAGGCTGTCTTAATAGTACACAACAAATCATTCATATTAGAGTATAATCCTATACTAGACATCTTTGACAAAGCAAGTTAACCATTGGCTTCTGCCAATCCTATTCTTCTACTGTTCAATTACCCGAAGATCCTTTTATGGGATCATAAAGTCACTCAAACAATACAGCCTCCTACAAAAACATAATATAAACAAGTGTGGATATCTTGCCTCATATATCAATAAAAACAAGAGGACATTTGGCTGTCACAGTTCAATAAATGCTAGAGAAAGTTGTGTTCTCGACAGCCGTATTGGGTCAACCCATATCAACCAACTTTTGAAAGCATATAGTAAATGTTGTCACCACAGAAACAACCTTCAAATGTAGAACAACGTCTCATCTCTAAATTTATACAATCAAGCCAACGAACGAAATTTCATACACATACCAATCAAATTTAAATTCTGCTCTAGTGTCAAAGTTGTGGTAAGGAGTGATAAAATTGCACAGTTGTTTTCCGCAATTAATATAACTTTTATTATTTTATAAATAAAACAAGATTAACATCCTGTCTCGTACGCGAGTGAGACGCCCCTTTTCCTTCGACTCCAACTGTCTATATTAAAAAACAAATAAACCACAATAAACTGTCGTCAAACAAGGTTCATCTCAAAGTAGAACAAAGACTTGTGTACTCCATATCCTTTAGAAGAGTCACTCGACCCTTTTTTCTTCAACAACAATGACCAGTAATGTTGACTTATCGTTTCGTAAGATGCACTCCACTTGATCCAAGCACCTTCTTCTGTAACGTGCACTCCAACTTGTCTCTCTTCTTCTTCCTTTCCTCCAAAAGGTTGGTTTCAAACGTCTTTTTAACAGCAAGTCGTAAAAAGCTTTGTCAAATGCTTTTCTAAACTACTCTGCAACTATCGTTTCACGGGTATGCCAAGCTGCTTTGGCAGTTGACAGTTAACATAGTCTAACCCTTTGATATACACGCGTAAATTTCGTCCTTTCTATTCCTTTGTTATGAACTCATTCGTGTCTAAATCCTGTCCTTATAAAGGTTCCTTCTTCACTCTTGCCTTTGTACACTTTTACACTCAGCTACTCAAAGTAAACTCTCCAGAGTGTTCATCACCTTTACTCCCAAGTTATTCGGCAGTTATTTACTGTGTTAAAGTGAATAAAAGTTTGGGCTGTGTTTCTCTTCAAGTGGAGAGTGTACTCCTCACCTTTGTGCTTTATCCTTCCAAAACAATTTGCTCTAAATTGAAAGCCTTTGATTTGAACTTGAGGAAATTTCAGCCTTTCAATTGGATCGAACTATTAGTAATGTTGACTACTCATTACAATCTCGTGATTTTAATAGTACAAGCCCATATTATTCTTGGAATCTAGTATTTCAAAACTCATATCTTTCCAGCTGAGTATAAAAGGTGACCATCATTATCAAATCTTTTCAATTTTCAATAATGACATTGAGTAATCGCCAAGCAAAGTTGATTCAATTAACATCAAGTGCATGTTTTCTATGTCATATAAACTTTATTTATTACAACGAAGAGTGATTGAGAACATTTCTTGAATTTTCCAAGGTCCTCATCAGTATATATATCAACGTCAATGAATCTGATATAAACTGAACATCAACTCTTGAATTTGAGGTCAGCAGTTGCATATGATGAAAACTCAAAGCAAATAGAAAGTAGCTTCATCAAGCATTGCTCTATCAAATACTAATTAATATATAGTTAGAATGGTATTCGAACCATTTAGATAAAATACAGTTTACTCGAGTATTAGGAACTGAAGTTTAGAAACTGAATTGATTCAGCCTATAATACACACTCAATCGCTCCTTCTGCTACATAGACTAGATAAATTTCATACCGTCTTCTAAACTACAAGTATCGTTTGCTTTGAAATAATATTGCTGAACACATAAAAGTTGCTTGTAGTACGCTCTTCTCATTTTATTGAGTATGAACAATCTACATTCGTTCTTCTGCCATATATTTTCAATTCCTTTTTAAAGTGCTTGTAAGCTGCCGAATGTCTTATGAAACTGTTTATGCTTTAATGGAATGGACAATGAGGAAACAGCAACCAGGCGATCATTCTAAATCTATCCCATTAATGGCGTTGAGTTTGTATCCAAACTGGAGTTGATCGACAGTGCAAAAGGATAAGACGCTGCCTAAATAGCTCACAACAAAATGACTCTTATTAAAAGATAATCTTATACTGGACATCTTTGACAAAGTAAAATCAAATTGGCTTATTCCAATCCTATTCTTCTACTGTTCAATTACCCAAAGGTCCTTTTATAGGATCATCAAGTTGGTTAAATACTCCAGGCTCTTATAGAAACATAATTAAACAAATGTGGATGTCTTGCTGCATATAAGAGTAGAAACAACAGGACATCAGTTACCAAAGTTCAGAAAAAGTCGGCAAGAGTTGCTTCCTCAACAGACCCTCATCTGGTCCACCCAAACCAACCAACTTTTGAAAGCACATAGTAAATATTGACACGACAGAAACAATCTTCAAATATAACCAACATCTTCTCTAAATTTATATAATCAAGTCAAGGAAAGAAATTTCCATATATATACTACTCATTTAAATTCTGCTCTCGTGTCATAGCTGTTGTAAGGTGTGAAAACACGATATAGCTTTTGTCCCGTAAATAGTATACTTTTCAATATTGTATAAATAAAAGGACACTAACATCCTGCCTCGCGTGTTGCTTATTAATCTGAACGCCAAGCTGACACATCCTTTTCCTTCGACCCCAACCGTCTATAATAAAACCGAATAAACCAATATAAACTGCCGTCAAACAAGGCTGTCTCGACATAGAACAAAAATTTGCATGCTATATATGCCTAGGAAAAGTCACTGGACCTTCTTCTCTACCAAGAATGACCAGTAATGTTACCCTATCCCTTCTAAAGATGCACTCCACTTGATCCAAATGCGTTATTCTGCAAATACCCTTCAACTTGCTTCGTTTGTTCGTAGTTTCTTCCAAAGAATAGTTTCTAACAGGTTCTTTTTGGTTTCCTTTCACATTCGAGTTGTAAAAAGCTTCGCCAAATGCTTTTCTAAAATACTCTGCAACAAAGGTCCTTCAATGTAGCTAGGCTGCGTTGTCACTTGTTTGCTGACTCTCTGTTTACCCCTTACATGTATGACGAAACTTTTCATTTCTTATATTCTTTTGTTAATTAACTCATCTGCGTCTGGAACCTGTCCTTTTAAAGGTTCCTTCTTGACTCTTGTCCTTTGTAAACCTTTACACTCCATTACTCAAAGTAAATCCTTCAGAATGCTCTTCAACTTTTCTACCTAGTCAATCTACGCTTCATTACTATGTTAAAGTGAGTAAAAGTTTGGGTTCTGTTCTTCTTCAAGTGGTGGAGTAGTCTTCTCCCTTGTGCCTTACTCTTCCAAAACTTTGGGCTCTGGACTTGGCGTAATTTCAGCCGTTTGTTCAATTGGGTAAAAATATTCGGTGTTAAAGTGTTGGTTCTGTTGACTATTCATCACAGTCTGGTGATTTTAATAGTACAAGCCCATATTATTCTTCGAATCTAGTGTTCAAAAGTCATATCTTTCAAGTTGATAAGGTGACTATCATTGTCAAATCTTTTCAATTTTCAACAATAATGTCGAGTAATGGCTTAAGTTGATTCAAGTGACATCAAGCACATGTTTATTATGTCACAAAAACTTTATTTATTCAACGACAAGTGCTTAAGGAGCCTCTCAGTGAAACTTTCAAGGTCTCCATCACTGTATTCCAACCCAATAGAATAAAATATAACAAGGCAAATCATAATAAACCAAAGCTAGTTTTAACCCAGAGGAAAAAGTTACAATTGACAATAGTGCCTTTTGTTCATTGGTAATAAAAACTGTATCCTCTTCGCTTATATAGTGTTGCACTGTGCTGTTTGATCCGGGGTTTCCTGTCTTCTGGACTTTTCACCTTGAAGTAGTAACTTGAAACAGCGACACTTGGACTAGTCTAACATTCAAATTAAACAGAGCTTCGTCAAGTGCTTATAAAGATCTTGTCTTCCTCTATATCCACTGTCCTTTAGCTACTTTGTGAATGTTGTCCTTTCAAGGGTTACTTCTCAACTCGTCGGTCTCATAAACTTTCCTAGTCAACTGCTCAACGTTAGGGGCTCAGTATCCTCAACATCTTTTCAACATGAATGTCTTGCTTTTTGTTACTGTGTTGACATGACTACAAGTTTGTACTCTGTTTCTCCTCAAGTACTGTGTACTTGTCACATTGGTGGATCTTCCAAAGTTTTCCAACTTTCAGTTTGGGAAAACTCATTTCGTTCTCTTATATTGTGTTTTAGTAAACTGTTGGTTGTGTATCTTTCAACTAGTCATTCTGTATATTTTATAGTGTTAAGGTATTGTAGAGGCTGCTTGTCCACCAACAGAGAGTAGTGTCAATCCCATCAAATTTGTTCATCTTGGCCAAGACACAATTTTGTAGTTGGAGTGATCCTTTTGTTGTTGACTGACACAAGTCTTTGTGTTCACTACCACTTGAAATATTATTGACGTGTCAAAAACTTTCTCCTTCAAAACTTTTCAAGGTCATTAAAACAACTTGTTCGAAAACAAAAAGACCAGTGTAGCCTTATCAGCTACTAGTATGCGACCAGTAGATGCTCTGCCCTTTGTTGGTACAGAGAGAGACTAGCAAAGTTCATAAACGGACTAGTTATTCTTTGATTCACCTACTTTGCTTAAAGTAAAGAAAAATTGTAAGGAATGACTCAAGGTTCAAAATTCTCTTTTGTGTATACTTGGTCAAATAGAACTAAAAAGGACTAGTTGATTTTCAAGTTTATCACTTTTGCGGGCAAAAAGCTGCTGACTTTGAAAACTACAAGTAAGAAAAGTAATAGTACTTTTTAAAAGTTTATTTGAGACTGGTGGCCTTTTCGAGCACAGAAACGTACAAAGGGAGCTCAAGCTGTTTTCGACTAGGCAAAATTGTCTTCCTCTTGGTCCGTCCTCATCCATTATTGGGTGGCAACCAACCTGTTTTCAGGCCACCTGTGCACGCTTCTCCAACAGCTTTAGTATATATACTTCACACAAAATTTTAAAATTTAAAAGAGTGAAAAGTTGAAAAAGATCATAAAAGAATGTGCAGTATCATAATATAATTCGAACACTGACAAATTCAACTGGAATCCAACACAAAGAAACACGAAAGGAACATTCTCATGTCATTTGTGGCAAGTAAAAGGCAAAAACTTGGTGTTGTAGTTTACATTGAAAAGTTTTCATTCAACGTTGTCATTATCATCGTCATTATATATACTCTCTACCATTCTACTGGTGATGGACTAGTCTAGTCCATGTCTGTTACGCACCCTCATGTCATATACAGTCAACATGGAATAAAGTAAAACAAAAGGATCAATAGCATTCAATGTGTGTTACAAGACTCCATAAAATTGTTCCAAGAAACATGGTACAATCAAGTTTTAAAGTCTAAAAAACATGTGTGACATACCCTTTTCTATTGACACAGTTTCTAATAAAAGGTGTTGAACTTCAACTGTCCATTTTAAAACCTAGTAAGCGACAATAAATTACATCAAAACAAGATTGGTTTCGACATAGAACTCAAAGGTACTTGCGAGTCACTCGTTTTTCTTCTTTAGTAGTAATGAAAAGTTATGCTATATTATCGTTTCTTAGGACTAGAGTCCATTTGATCCATTCAACGTGTTCCGTTGATCTTTATTCCTTCCAAAAGGTTAGCTTTTAATAGGTTCTTTATGAGTTGTTTTCGCATTCAACTTGTTAAAAGCTGCTGTATGAAATGTTTTTCAAAACTACTCTGCAACTATGGTTTTATAGGGTCGTCCTGAGATCCTTCTTGACTTTTTCGTCAACTTTGTACTCGTTTACTCAAAGTAACTCTCCAGAGCTTTCATCACTTTTTCTACCTCGTAATTCTGCGGTTCAATACGGGGTTAAAGTGAATAAAAGTTTGGCTTGTGTTTATCTTCAAATGGTGTGTGTGGGTGTGGTTTGTTCTCCCAACTCGACTTGAAAATTTCAGCCTGGTACAATTTGAGAAGAGGGAAAAAGTTATCATTTTGCATCAAATGCTGAGCCTCTTGACCATTCATGAGAATCTGGTGACTTGAATAATAATGACCCATATGTTATTTTTGGAATCTAGTATTCAAAAAGTTATACCTTCAGACCTAGTATACAAATTGACAATTCAGTGTAAAATCATTTCAGTTTTCAACAATAATATTGAGTAACCGTCAACGAAAGGTGATTCAGTTGACATCAGGTACATGTTTTTTATGTCAGAAAAATTTGAATCCGACGAAAACTCAAAA